>OVAU01002501.1:0-12432 GCA_900406315.1 Biscutella laevigata subsp. laevigata
ATTTTATATAGAAGTTTTTTAAAAAATATTATTTTATTATACTATCGAATTTGACTTATTTTTACATCGGCCCAACTCGGGACCTAGATAATTTAGTAATTTACCGTGATTATTAATTTATCGAGTATTAATTTACAGAGGTTTTACAGTATATCTTGGTATTAAACATCATTTATCATTGATTTTCTTTAGATTTTTGAAATGAGAAGAATTGGTTTAGTATTTTATGGCGATGCCTCCTTATCATATATAACTTCGTTCGAGAAAACAGTTCGAGCACATAGAAGAATTAAACAACAAGTCATATCCTAGTCGAGAAATATTGGATCAAACACGAGTTGGCATGTTGTTGAAGCTCTAGAAGTAAGTGCCAACTCTTTTAACATCTCAAATTTTGGAACCTCCGATTCATAATACTTGATTGTTGTAGTCCTTAAGTGACTAGCATTCTTCAAGATATAAACTGCAAGATCTCTCTCTCCTGGTGCTCCTTTGTATACATCGCAATTGAAAGTTTGTAGGCTTGACAGCATACATTCAGGAATAGTACTTGGTTGATTCCAGTCAAACAATTTATTATGGAAATGAGCCTGAGATCAAGCAGAAGAATCAGACTAAAACCATATTGTATCTACCCAAGAACAAACTTACCTTCATTCTAAAAAGGTCTAGTACTTGTAAATTAGGAGAACCTTTAAGAAGCCGGGCCAGTAAATCCTTCCCTTTACATATCTGCAGATGTCGAAGCTGGTTGAAGACAAAATCTTCATCATACATAGCCTGCACAACATATTAAACATTTGATTAACAAACTATTCAACAGATGGTTTTGATAAATGAAAGAAAGAATGATTACCCCTGAACATATTGCAAGATGCTTGACAGATGTTAGTGATCGAATAAGCTTCTTGATGTTAGGAAATCTAACATCTATATATGCCTCGATCAAGTTAGGCATATTCTCAACCAAGCAGTAGTGATTTGTCCTAGTAGAATCTACAAGTTTAAAATACTTCAAAGCAGGAGTTTTTATCACAATTTCACCTATATAATAACAAGAAGGTATGTTGAGTGATAAACTCTGCAAAGATTGGGAAACAACAGTTAACTCTCCCATGACTCCATGGTCACGTAAATCCACTTGGAGATCTTCGAGAATTGGACAGTTAGGTAGAAGCTGTGGAAGAGATTCTTGACAAAAGTAACTCGTACTTTTAAGANCGAAGTAACTCGTTCTTTTAAGATGCAATGTTTTCAGAGACGGAAGATAAACCATTCGAGGAACATCCAAGAGAATATCACCTTGGAGTTTCAAGATAACAAGCGATTTGCAGGTATACAAATTTGTAGGCAATATATCAGGCTCAACCGTATGATAATCACAATTGACCTCCAGCTCACGTAAGAAGCGAGAAATTGCTACTACAATCCACAACTTGATACTATCTTGTTTAAAATCTGGACTACTAGTTAAATCAAGATGTAAGCTTTCTATAACCGGAGCTCTATGTGATGGCATGTTTCTGTCAAGAAAACATTGTAACCTCTTGAATTCAGAGGATGAATTACATCCATGACCATACTGAAGTTTAGGCAACCACATCCAAAGATACTCCCATCGTTTAGACAAAACGCTAGTGGAGACAGCAACTTTTGTGGGAGCAAATGATAAAATCTTAATCAGTAATTCATCAGATAACACACTGAAACTATCCATAATTTGAGATCCTGATAAGAAACCAAGAAAACATATTTAAGACTAAAAAGACAACCAAGTGAAAACACAGATACAAAGAGAACAAGGAAAAACCTGTTGGCAAGGTGATGAGACAGTTTGGGAGGCTATGGAAACAGAATCAGACAATAGATCTAGAGATGAAGAAAGGGTAAATGTAAAGGAATTGGTTTATAGGAAGATATCGGACTCGCTTACCTTCGTCAACACTTGCACACAACTCAAGAGTGGCAAAACTGTTATCGAATAGATTAGGCTTATAACAAGTTGTCTAAATCTCTAGCGGGTATCTTGTTGGGCCTCTAAGCCCAATATAAAATGGACTTTCTTACGTAATGAGAGACCTAAAAGTCAAAATGGCAAAACGATAGAATTTCCAAAGAGAGACAGAGAATCAAAAGCTCTTCTTCTGTATCCAAGTGAGGGAGAGAGAAGAGCTTCTTCTTTCTTGTTCTAAATCTCTCTTTTTCCCTCTCCTGTGGATTTCAAATCATTATATACTTCTCTCTCCTCACATTTCACATCTTACACACCAATGCTTTGCTTCTTTCTGGCGACATAGAAACAAATCCAAGCGTACCAAGTAACAATCCGCCATCAACACATTCTTTTCATGCAAATACATGTAGGAGCTGAGCGACATGACAGCGATTAAAGCCGAAGATAGATTAAGCACCCTTCAGAGTTTGGAATTGATACAGTACAGAAAAAGACAACACGTGATCTGTGCTGATCCTAAAGTACTGGACCGACATTTGAAAGCCGCAGGCCGAGGTGGTCTTGATGTAGATGTTAGCAAAATGATATTGACTCCTTACAAAGAGCAGAGCTAAAAGCCGGGATGGTCTTCTTTCACTTGCAGATTCTTTAGATTACTTCTGTCTGTAAAAATATGTCTTAGTTCAGTAGATCTTCCTGCAACAATAGAGCCCTTCTGTCTGAATGGATGACGATCAGTAGTAGTAACTTGTTGTTTCTTATCGATTTTATAAGCTTCATATTGCTCAACACGAAAATTAACTTGTACTGCATTCAAAACGTGCAATTCGGGAAAAAGGATGTGTCGGATGAAAGAAGACCTCGAGTATATAAAAGTTGTATGTTCAGTCACATAGAAAGATTAGAAAAAATATTTAGGGTTCTTTGTGCTCCCTGGAACTGCAAATACACTCTGGGTATGGATTCTCATAAAAGGCTTCTTCAGTTCTAAATCGGGCACGTCCTTTGATCCCCTGCGTTGGTCCTTTCCTTTTTCTCGGTGCACCTTGTCTGCAAAAACCATTCAATGAATCCTCTCTTTTTGCATCAAAGATGTTCACTTTTTAATTTCTTTCGTTAATGATTCTTTCGTTACCTGTCTTGATGCATTTGCTTCACTATATTCGAGAACTTCGCTCCTTCTTTCATCTCTCCTCTCTCCATCTTCCTGAAGAGTTTCACTAGTCCTTTCCTGCATGCAACACCAAACTTTTCATAGGCTATATAACTAAATGAGTAAAAGAGAAAAGCTTCGTTTTGCAGTTATAAGGCACCAAGAGAAAGAAGATAGAACCTGTCTGGAGTGATTGTCCTGCGATGCCCTAGAAATCTGCGGTGGCCTTCAACGGCTCTTGCCATGTTTCCAGAATGTGAAGGAACAAATACATCACTCTCGACTGAAATTATATAATCAACTGCAGCAGTTTTAGTCGCGTGGCCCGTGAAGCCTTTTAACTCTTCCTTTGTAGCAAGCATTTCCTACACAATTCAGTACATGAAATAAACCATTATTTCATCTTTGTTCTGATGTAACTCCAATATTTAGTTTACCGCTAACATAAAAGGTCAAACAGACCTTAAAAACTAGATTCGGGAAGCGTGACTTAAGCTCCGAGAGTCTACCATCACCCCCATAGATTTCCCCTGCTGCAATATAAATGACTGTTGACTGAGGATATCCAAGACCTTCCAAAAATATCCCCACTTCTTTTGGAGTCAATGGACAAAGGCCTTCCATTCTCTGCTCTGTTGAATTTATGCTTTTGATCTTCCAATGGCTTGTACTTTCCCTGTAATAAACCGATAATATGAGCTTAATACCGCAACTTTTATCACGGGAAGACAGCTTCACATGTTGCTTTGTTAAGATAGATGCACACAGTATCCAATTACCGCATTACTCTCAGTTCTTCAGACTCGACATCAGTGAGGCCATAGGTACAGCCAGTGAAAGCTAGCATGTCTTTCTCATATCTCAGATGCAATGCAATATATCTCCCAGCACGTGACTTGAGTCGCTCAACCAGCTTCTGTGGTGTCACCGTCATGATTGCTCAGAACCAAAGTCTACAGGAAGCCCCATAGGACACCTCTTCAATGCATAAACTACTGAGACTTATGTATGGTAGAAACAAAACGTGTTCATTATTCTGTCAGGCTTCTCCTAATAAGGCCCCAAGCACCTAACACAATAACTTACTGATAGCCCTACCATTTGGTGGTGAAACCTCACCTACCCAAACGATGACTACAAAACTTCTACATTGCTACTCGCTACCTAAAGAGGGTATAAACTTGAAATCTTCTTTGTATGAAAATAAATCATATTTTACTACAGAATACAGCCTATCTATGTTGTGTATGTGTGTGGGAGGGGGATGACTACACACAAGAACAGTAAGGAATTAACGTGCACAGAAAAATCTCCAAACCTGTCCAAGACTTTCAATTGCTGGAGAGAAGCGGAGACCACCATACAGTACACGGCATCGCAATCTCTGAATGTCAGTAGGCAGGTCATTATTTGCAAGGCGAGAATCCGATTTCGCAACATGGATGACCTATAAAGGAGTACAGAGCATATGAATAAACAGCAGATACAAATTTCAAAGAGAAGTTGCTTAATTAATACCTTGTACTCCTTCCACAAGTGAGTCGTTTCTTCATAATATCCTACACCAGACCAAGAAGTGAAATGCTTCCTTGCTCTAGGTAGAGATTCCACTTCCTTTGGGAGCTTTTGAATAATCTTCACATCTCTTTGCAGGGATGTGATGAAATGTTTCTCGTCAAAAATATCGGAAAAAACACTGAGAAATTGAGAAGTGGGAATTAGCATTATATAAATCTCATAACCACTAAGAGCATAAAAACTGTTTTTTGTTTAATTGGAGTTTCAAAATACCTTGAATCTTGCCAAAACGACCGCTTATCCAGCTCCGGAATGACTAAAGTTGCATTCATTATGTGTGCAACAACCACTATATCCGCTATCTGTAAGAATAACATGCTTCTTGAATCAGTTGGGGATGTGGGAGAAACATATAAAAATCAGCTTAGATGGTTTCTGGTTTAGTTTTACTTACACCAGTGCGCATTTGATTTAGTCCACCATTACTTCTCACAGTTATATAATGATCTGATTCTAAAAATTCTGCAAAAGATAAAGCAAATTTGTGTTTAAGAACACATTATAAAGAAAGGACTCTGAAATGAAATCACAATTCATAAACATAAAAGTTCAATAGATTCATCAGAAATTGAAATGGAGTTTTTTTTAATTACCTTTGTATTTAGAAGTAGGTCTGACACATGGATGCAAACCAAAGCTGAAAGGAGGAGTCCAAAGTTGAGTACTTTCAATCTTTTTCTGCAAATTTTGAAGCTCAAAGAGTTCACTCATAGTTTTTCTTTACCAATTGTTACGATAAAAAAATCAATCCAAAAAGAAAATCAAGTAACTTCATTTCTTCATTTAAGTCATCCAGTAAAATAACAAGCGTACCTTTCTCGGAGGAAAAACTGGCGGCGGAATTTCATCTGAATCGAATAGATCTCGATGTCGTTGCTGCTGCTGCTGGGTTTGGTAACCGGTTTGTATGTTTCTGGAGCTAAAGACGAGAATCCAGATGGTAAAAGCAAATACGAAGATTAAGTAGAGAAAAATAGCTTTTATAGAGAGGAATCTAGCTGAAGAAGAAGAGATAATCGAGCGATACGAGCTTCTATGTTTCACCATTTCTCCGAAGAGGAGAAGAAGAAATCAACAGATCTACAACGGTCTCTTCTCCTCAAGACCCGATGGTTTTTGCTCGCTCAAAACCGATTCGGTTTAAAAATTAGTGTTACCCGGTATTTGATTGTACCGACAATGTCCGGTTTAACGGTAATCTTGTAAACGATGCGTGTTAGGGAAAATGTTAAAACGCACCGTTTCGGTCGTCTCTTCCAATTACCGTAAAAAGCAACGGTTCGTATCAAAATTATGGTATTACCGGAATTGAAGTTTGATACTGTACCGGTCATTTACCAAACGATGCGTATTGAGTGGAATGTTAAAACGCACCGTTTTTGTTCGTCTCTTCCAATCTCCGTGAGAGTCCAGCTTCAAATTTCACCTCTAGAATTTTTTGTTGCTATCGTTTTCCTGCAAACTAGAGCTCGAGGAGAAAAGTTATCAGATAATATTATATACTCTAATGAATTGAACAATGGCGTTTTATATATCGAGTTCGTTTACTCCAACCCAATTCTCGAAACCCTTAAACCCTTCTAATACCCTCTTCCCCATTCAATTCCGGGGTTCTCTGTCTAGCTTCGTCCGTCGGAGAAAACCAAAGGAAGCTAAATTAAGCACCAGATTCAACCTTCTTCCTTCACGAAGAAATGGTTTGATTACTTGCAGTACATCGAGCTTTGAGTCTACTGAGGCTTCAGTTTCACAGGAAGAAGATGTTGAGTCTAATAGTCTATTTGAGGTTTATCTCTCTTATTAATTCTAATTTCAAAATATTAGCGAAAATATGCAGTATGAGTGATAATTCTCTTTGGTTCAGGGAATCTAAAAGACCTGTCAAATTCTAGGTTTTTTCTCAAATGGAACGTGAAAGCTAATAATACGTAATTAGGAAGTTGACTCGTTAGAGTGTATGTTGCAGCTTGCTAGTAGATTGCTTTGAGACATTTTTTTGTTGTAGCGTAATTGATCTGGTTACATTTTTTTCCAGAGATTAAGGGAAACTGAAAGGCAACGACTTAGCAACATGGAAGACCTCGAGAGAAAGGCTAATTTGCAATTGGAAAGGCAGCTTGTGATGGCTTCAGATTGGAGTAGAACATTGTTAACGATGCGTGGGAAGTTAAAGGGCACAGAATGGGATCCTGAAACCTCTCACCGGATCAATTTTAGCGATTTTATGAAACTCTTAGATTCCAACAGTGTTCAATACATGGAATACTCAAATTACGGACAGACAATATCAGGTGCGAAGTTACTGAAAGTTTGTTAACACATGCCAATGAAATAGTTTTTCTCAAGTGCGGTTTTCATTTCCCAAAAAGTTAGGTCCTTTACGTGGTCTCTTTCAATGATATGATCTCTCTTCAGCAGGACTAGTTTCTGTTTAGTTGGTCTTCAGAAATTTCTGTGTCTTTCCAAAATGTTATTCAATATGAATTCTATATTCAATACATAATATCATCCTCCCCTTCTCAAAACTAACATCTAGAGTCAAATTTTCTTGAAATCTGCTGCTTAGATTCTTTACTCCGATGCAGTGATATTGCCTTATTATAAGGATGGGGAGCCCTTAGGAGAAGAAGAGAACTCGAAAAAGGATATAATTTTCCGCCGTCACATTGTAGACCGTATGCCAATTGATGGTTGGAATGATGTTTGGAAAAAGTTGCATCAGCAAATAATCAACGTAGATGTTTTTAACGTAGATGTGGTTCCAGCTGAGGTCTACACTACGGTTGCAACTTTTGTGGTTTGGTCTATGAGACTTGCTCTTTTTGTTTCGCTCTATGTTTGGATCGAACGTATTATGAGCCCAATTTACGCCAAGTTAATCCCATGTGATCTTGGAACCCCTACCAAAAAGATTAGACAACCGCTCAAGCGCGAAGCACTTGGATCCCTAGGCAAGAGTCGGTATGTTAAGAAATGCACTACTTCCTTTTGTGTTTATCACTTCTGCTCGAGTTGATTGGATCTAAGATTATTTTTGGTTCTCTCTCTCAGGGCAAAATTTATATCAGCAGAAGAGAAAACTGGTGTAACTTTTGATGATTTTGCTGGTCAAGAGTATATAAAGAGGGAATTACAAGAGATTGTGCGCATATTAAAGAATGATGAGGAATTCCAGAATAAAGGCATTTATTGTCCGAAAGGTGTTCTTCTTCATGGACCTCCCGGGACGGGGAAAACTCTGCTGGCTAAAGCTATTGCTGGAGAAGCTGGTTTACCTTTTTTTGCGGCGAACGGCACTGACTTTGTTGAGGTGAGGGAATGGTTGCATCGACATAAAAACATTGCTAAATCTCTTGGTCTTTGATAAGATCACAAGTTAATGGATTGTTCCTTTTTTCCTCTCAGATGTTTGTAGGAGTCGCTGCATCTCGTGTAAAAGATCTATTTGCTAGCTCGAGGTCATATGCACCCTCTATAATCTTTATTGATGAGATTGATGCAATTGGAAGTAAGCGAGGTGGACCAGATATTGGTGGGGTAAGAATTTCGGTCTTTGTTCCAAAAATTATATATATTAGATTGATAGGTTTAACCATTTTTTAAAAAAATTGTGTTCTCAATTGAACAGGGAGGAGCAGAAAGAGAACAAGGTTTGCTTCAAATATTGACTGAGATGGATGGATTTAAAGTTACAACATCACAAGTAATGTTACTATTTGCTTCAAAGTTTCTCTTAAAGTTAAGCATTTCTTGCTATTAATCTTGGATTTTGTCAGGTATTAGTCATAGGTGCAACAAATAGATTAGATATCCTTGATCCTGCTCTCTTAAGAAAGGGGCGTTTTGACAAAATTATTAGAGTTGGTTTACCCTCGAAGGATGGAAGATTAGCGATACTGAAGGTACTTAATTAATTGCGTCTAATCCTGTATCTAAGAGTTTTGGCTTGCACTGCGCTATAGCTAAAGGTTTTCTTTGAATGTAAGGTCCATGCTAGAAATAAATTTTTCCGATCAGAAGATGAGAAGGAGGAGTTACTTCAAGAAGTAGCTGAGAACACAGAAGATTTTACTGGAGCGGAACTGCAGAACGTTCTGTAAGAACTAATGCTATGTGTTCACTGTTTAGCGAATTGAGGAAGAATACCAAAAACTGATATTTGTGGTCTAATTGTAACAGAAATGAAGCTGGAATCTTGACTGCTAGAAAAGATTTAGATTACATTGGAAGAGAAGAAATCTTAGAGGCGCTTAAGAGGGTAATTACTGCTTGATTATCAGTTTATCCATACTTAGTACTGCTTTAGCAAATTCCTATTTGACTCATTACAGCAAAAAGGGACATTTGAGACTGGACAAGAAGATAGTACTGAAGTTCCAGAGGAATTGAAATTGAGGTTGGCTTACAGAGAAGCAGCGGTTGCTGTTCTTGCTTGTTATATTCCGGATCAGTATCGTCCTATCAGCGAGGTTGATCAATACACCTTATATCAGTTTCTTAATTTGTTTTTCTTGATTATAACATGGCTTGGACTATTGTTCATTGTGTTTCTCTCTGCAGACTGACATAAATTCGATTAAAAGCCAACCAAACATGCGCTACACAGAAACTTCAGGAAGAATTTTCGCTAGAAAGTCAGATTATGTGAACTCAATAATTCGCGCTTGTGCACGTAAGTCATATTATCGTTATAGATCACCAAAATCTCTGTGGCTGATGACTATATCACTGTTTTTATAGCAAGGGTAGTTGAAGAGGAGGTGTTTGGGATTGAAAACTTGTGTTGGATCTCTGCTACGTCTACATTAGAAGCTTCACAGCGTGCAGAGTTTCTGATTCTTCAGACGGGAATGACTGCTTTTGGAAAAGCTTATTACCGAAACCAAGGAGACCTTGTTCCAAATGTGAGTTATTTCTTTTTAAGTTTACTCGTTGCTTTTTCAAAGTTAGATCTAGATAATCTCAAAACCACCAATCCTTCGTGTAGCTTGTTCCTAAACTTGAGGCATTACGAGACGAATATATTCGGTTTGCGGTTGAGAAATGCGCATCAATCTTACAAGAATATGAATCAGCTCTTGAAGAAATCACAGGTTAGGATACCTTTATGTTTCTTCATTACAAAATCATCACTCAACAATCTTAATGAGTGTAATGAGATTTTCAGATGTGCTTCTTGAGAAGGGTGAAATCAAAGCCGATGAAATATGGAATATTTACAACACAACTCCAAGGATTCCTCAAGTTAGTAATCTCTCTTTCTGTTTGTTTCGATTTCAAAACTGTTTCTTTTGGTTTTTTCCTAATCTGTTTGATACATGAAAACAGAAACCTGTGAGACCTGTGGATGAATATGGAGCTTTAATATATGCTGGAAGATGGGGAATTCACGGTGTATCTCTTCCCGGAAGAGTAACATTTTCACCAGGAAATATCGGTTTTGCAACATTTGGAGCTCCACGTCCCATGGAGGTATGTTGTAAACAAACCACTCATAAGATCATTACACAACAAACATTTACACCTTTGTTGCATCTCGTGTTGTGTTTTGATGCAGACGCAAATCATAAGCGATGAGACATGGAAACTAGTGGATGAGATTTGGGATAAAAAAGTTGAAGAGATGAAAACAGAAGCTGTAATTCAAGTTGAAGAAGAAAAGAAGAAACCTCAGATTTTGATGGCAACGCATTTCTTTTAATACAAAAAAAAAACTCAATTGTTCTCAGAGTCGATGATCACTGATATCGCAAGACAGAACAAGAACCATTACTTTGTCTCAAGAAGAGATTGTTGTGTATTGTCTGAAACACAGTTTTTGTTGAATAAATGATAAGTGGAATTTAGGTGTGATCGTTTCTTTTTTTTCTGGTAAATTTTTTTTTATTAAATATACATAAAGNAGTTTTTGTTGAATAAATGATAAGTGGAATTTAGGTGTGATCGTTTCTTTTTTTTTCTGGTAAATTTTTTTTTATTAAATATACATAAAGATATGATTGTTTCTTTACAGAATGAATAATCTTTTTACAAGTTTTTACCTTTAATTTGAAAAAAAAAAGTTGACACAATCTCGTCCACTTTAAAAAGAAATCAGTTCCTTTTTTCATATATTTGTTTTTTATTGGTCATGACTAGTTAGGATTTTTATTATCTATAAATAACAATCATAGAAATGTTGAAAAACATTGGTAAAATGAACAGCTAACCAATGGCGACAACAAAGCCACCGGTCAATATCAATAACCATTACCCTTTTTTTTTTTTTTTTTTTTTTTTTTTTTTCCGGTGGGCCNTTTTTTTTTTTTTCCGGTGAGCCACAACCCAATCCCACTAGGTTATTTTACACTCATACTGGGTGGGCTTTCGCTCGAACTCGCGAGCAGGTGACAAGTACAGCAACAGCTTCACCGCTGTGCTATGAGGACTCGTCAACCATTACCTTCTTCTTACTTTTAGTTACATGTAATATTTATTTTTTTTGGGTAAAACGTTAATTTTTATACCATTTTTAGATTTTTGACAGAAATACAGAGACTAAAGAGCAGAAAAAACCAAAAAGATAAAAAAATAAATCTAAATCGAGGTCCAAACCCGAAACCCAAAAACAGCAAACACAACTTATTATTAGATCCAAAAGCCAAAACCCTAGAACTTAAAAACTCTAGAGCCCAAAAAGGCCCAACAGATCCTAATGGCCTAAAAAGTTCAGAAATCTAAATGGTCCACAAAAACCCTAAACCCTAAATTCAGAACAGACCTCACCGCCTACCGCCAGAAACGCCGCCGCCACTCAAAAGCCATGTAATATTCATTTATATGGAAGTAGATATAGCAGTTTTGTAATATTTTAAAACGTTTTAATATACAAGAGATGGAGTTTTCTTTGTTGTGGTACTATATTAAAGGTGGGGACAATACTAGAATACAAGCTTTCAATTCGCTCTATATTATGTAATCTCAACATAAAGAATCATATGTATACATATATTATTCTTCTTTTTTTTTGATTGAACGGTNAAAAAGTTCATACATTTTCGCTAAACTATTGGGATTAATAGTTCTAAGCCGACACTCGAATAGTTTTCTCTCAAAGTGCGATTCATAGTCATCGGTCGGGAGCTTTATATCACCGGCGCTGGAGCCTCCGGCGCTTGCTGTCCCTCCGGACCCTCCTCCGGCGTTTGTCTTCTCATCTCCCCCTTTGGTCCCGTCGGATCTCTTATCCCTCCCGGCGGCTCATCTATCAATCCCCTCCTTTTCTTCCCCGTCTCCTCCGATCCGTCCACCGGCTGATGCGGATATGTTTTTCAATGGCTTGTCCAGCTTGGGTTCTCAAGTCCCATCTCACTCTCCCCCCTCTCTGCTTTGTCAACAAGATGCTTCGAAAGAAGAAAACAACGATGTGGAGATGGAGATCTTTGTAGATCTTACAAAGGCGGCTTCTCATGTGGTTCCTCCTTCTCCGGCGGACTCTCCGGCAGTAGCACCTCCGACGGCGACTTTCCCAGCTGTTACTCCTTCTTCTCCGGTAAAGACCAATAACTCCACCCCTTCGGATAGTCCTCCTTCTTTCCCTCCCTCACCTGTTCAGTCCGTTGGTGTAAAGCACCACTCTTGGGCGGAAAAAGCAAGGGGTCATTCTCGTTTTCCTAGAGTTGATACCGAAGTCAAAGTCTCCGAGGAGGGTATTCCTCGGGTGCGTATACCAAATGGGGTATTTGAGAGGGGTGCTAAGCTCCACTCC
>OVAU01002502.1:0-12427 GCA_900406315.1 Biscutella laevigata subsp. laevigata
TGTGCTTGCCTTCAAACTCATTCCACCAGAATTTCATCATTGCTGAAGTGATCTTCTTACACTGATGTTTAGTGAGACGAAAACAGGACATAGTATAGATGGGAAGAGCCATTGCAACTGATTTAAGTAAAATTTCTTTGCCTCCTAAAGATAGAGAGCGTGCATACCATCCGGAAAGTCTCTGAGTTAAACGATCAGTGACAAAAGCAAGAAGATCTCTTTTTGAGCCGTTGAAGCATTCAGGTAAACCAAGATAGGTTCCATCTCCACCTTGCTTAGAAATTCCAGTTTAGGAGCCAATCAAATGACGCATGATCGGATCAATAGAGGTACCAAAGATGATGGATGATTTATTCTGATTGATTCTTTGACCAGATAATAGCTCATACTGATGGATACAACTGAGGAGCTCCATAGCTTCAGAGAGATTAGCCTTACAAATAAAAAGGCTATCATCTGCATAAAGTAAATGATGGACCGATGGAGATGACCGAGAAATCTTCATCCCTGTTATCCTCTTATTAAGTTCAGCTTGATTAAGCAAATGTACGAGTAACTCCGTACACAGAATGAAGAGGAATGAAGAGAGAGGATTGCCCTGCCTGATACCGCGTTGTGGCTTAATGAAACCAAAGGTTTGACCATTAAGCAGTATCGTATATGTCACAGAAGATACACAATACATGATCCAAGAGATCCATATAGGATGAAACCCAAACCTCAAAAGTAACTCACTGAGAAAATGCCACTCCACGTGGTCAAAAGCTTTGGACATGTCAATCTTAACTGCCATATACTGTTGTTGACTGGTCTTGTTTGTTCTTAGGGCATGAACTAGCTCATGGGCGATGATAATGTTAGACGTGATGACAATTAAGTCTCACATTACCTACTACTCCTTGTTAAGTTCCGTTACCTTTGACATGTTGATTAACGCATTAACTATACTAGGATTAGTATCTGCTCGTGCAAAATAGGGTTATGATTTTAGTATTATTTCTATAGTTTTCAATTTTTCATGTATGCGGCTTAGTTTAGGTTAGAATTGATATTGGACCAAACATTTTTAATTGATGTGCGACCAAACCTATACAATTCGGATGAGCTTAATGGCTTATTATAGGTACGTTTATACCTTAATTCGGATGAGTTTATGACATGACACATAAAGTTGATGAGTTTGTCCCTGATTTTTTTCATGCGCTAAATAAATATATTATAAAATAGCAAAAGAGACATTTATTGAAAATAATTATCAAATACTCGAAGACCACCTTTGGCCAGTGGTTAATGCCTCTGAGGTTGTTGATCTTCACCAGGTTTCGAGCCCCTGTGTGGGCGTTTCAATGGGGAGTGGGTTCCCCCTGTGACATTTGCACACTGTGTGGGCGACCCATATAAAGCGAGTAGGATCCGCTTGTTGCCTACATTTTAAAAAAAATATATATATATCAAATACTCTTTCTATCCCATAATATAAGATTTTCTAAGCATTTGCACACTTATTAATGAGTTTATTTATTATATAAAATAATCATTAATAAAGTATTAATAATAATTCAAAAGAAAAAAAGAAAAATTTTAATTGGTTGGTCAACTCAATATTAAATGAAAGAACATTAAAAACTATATTGATATGTGAGAAAATCTTATATTTTGGAACAAAATAAAAATCCTAGAAAATCTTATATTTTGGGAAATAAGGAGTAAGATATTTTCAAGATCCAAGATTTTTTCCATTTTAATGGGTGAGTTGTGTTTCTTTTTTCTTTTTCTTATTATCTATTTTTTTCATTTCTCTTTTCTTTTATTATTGCTTTCTATATTTTATTTCTTTTAGTTAATTTTAACTACAAAATTAATTAATTTGAAATATATTAATATGGGATATTAGTTTCAAAAATGCTTAAACAGTATAACGAACGCATGCTGATTGAAAAAAAGTTTTTTTTTTATCAATCTCTATTAAGTTGAGCGCATATATATGAATCGGAAGACTACACAATTTTGACGAACACATGTTTGATCGAACAAAAATTTTAAAATATTATAAATGATATATAATTTTGTATTTTTAAGTTCTAATAACCAAAAACATATTTAGAATCTAGTGGACAATGAAATATATGAAGATGTATCGAAATAAGACGATTAAGGAGATAGAGATATGGATCAAGATACGAGTCTATCAAGAAAAGATTTTAGCAAAGATTCGTATCTAGTCAGTACGAGAGAATCTAGGAAACAGTGATCAATATAAAAGACCAAAGAATAGTAGAAGAATGACATCGATTTTAGATAGAGCAAAAGACCTCTAAAGAGAATCGAGAGAGAAGAAAACAAGTGCGAGTTCTATCAAGACGAGGGTTTTAATTCTGGGTAGTTCTAGGTTTTAGAACAGAGTGTTGTAGTGTTGATCAGACCTATCTGAGCAAACTACTGAATTAGGTTTATACGATAATCAAGTGTGTTTGATTGTTGGACAATTCGATCAGTTGATCCTTCCGTAATTGATTAATATTTGAGGTTCTACAATTTTAATATATGCGTACATGTTGGAGAATTTCACACATTTTTTTCAATACCTTTATCACTCATAATAAATCTAGTTGCACTAATACGATATTGACCGAGTGGTAAATGGAGTGAACGACTTGCTATCACCGCCACCCGGATTTGAATCGTATTGGGAGGAGTAATTTACGCCTTTAACGAAATATTATCAAAGGTTGACTTCAAGTCTCGGGGAGACTATGAGCCACAAGGCTCGGAACTCCCACAGATTATTAAAAAAAAAATCAAGTCGCGGAGCCAAACCGATGATAGTACATTGTCTAGATAAATTACATAATACTTCTAAGACCTTAATTATTACCCCTTTGCTAATCTATTTGCTAATACATTACTAAGATGGAATATTTTAGAACGAGAAGATCGGAACGTCTAGCCTAATCGCTTGATCTTGCCAAGGTAGTGGGAGAATGCCTTACTTCCTTGAACATACTTAAAAATCTTGTCCACATTTGTAAAATTGTGCTGAAATACTTTTATTTTATTTTATTTGAAATAGACCTTTAAAAACTCAGGCAAAAGTAGGTAGCTGTCCATGAGGTTCATTGGAAGGTTCCCTTTAATGCTATACAACTGAAACACACAAGTCTTGTTAGAAGAGAACTTCTCTTTTTCCACCAAAGCTTCTTATAAATGTAACTATAAGTTTTTTGGAGAGTTAAGAATAAAGATCAACGAGGAGAGATACAATGACAAAGGAGGAGGAGGACGAGGAACCACTCAGCCCGATGGCTCGTATGTTCCAATCGCCGGGCATAGACAATTGCATCATCATCACTATTGGGTTCAACACAAAGATCAATGTTGATGTCATTCTTGAAGAACTGAAGCATAATGTCTCTAAGCATCCTCGTTTCTCTAGCATATTGGTAATTTATCTCAATTTTCATACACATCAATATACACACAAATGTATATTTATCACTATTGCTGTCTACTAACTTTCACAGGGTNTAGCATATTGGTAATTTATCTCAATTTTCATACACATCAATAAATGTATATTTATCACAATTGCTGTCTACTAACTTTCACAGGGGGATGATAATACAAAATGGATCAAGACAAATGTCAATGTTGAAGACCATGTAGTTGTACCTTACATAGACCTTGATGAGATCGGTGAAGATGGAGATGGATTCGTGGAGGACTATGTCTCACGTCTAACAATGATTCTTCTTGATAGATCAAGACCCTTGTGGGACATTCATATCCTCAACGTCAAAACATCTGATACAGAAGCAGTCATTGTGATAAGATCTCACCACTCTTTAGGAGATGGAATGTCTCTCATGTCTCTTTTGATGGCGTCTACCCGAAAAACATCAGACCCTGAGACATTTCCTACTATTCCTGTCTTGAAAAGACGCGAAACCACATTGCTCGGTCTAAGTGACAAAGACTGCTTCATGAAGTTTATATTCACCATCTACAATACATTACGATTGGTTTGGGATACTGTTGTAGATATTTTGAAGTACTTGGCGACAATTTTGTTCTTAAAAGATACAGAAACACCTCTGCGTAGCCGTACGGGTACGAATATAAGGAGTAATCTGAGGAGGTTTTATCACCGAAATGTCTCTTTAGACGACATTAAACTTATAAAGGAAACTATGAATATGGTATGAATTGATTTTTAATGAATTTTAAACATTAAGTATTTGAGATTTTGAGGGTTTCTAATGGTTTATTGCTCTCCTCTCTTGTGTGCCCTGCAAGACAATTAATGATGTTCTACTCGGAGTTACACAAGCCGGTCTTTCCCGCTATATGAACTACCGATATGGTAAGTAATAAATTTATTACAAATACATAGATGCATATAGTTATGTCCATAGCGGGCCCTGAGCCATAGCGGGCCTTGAGTCCAAGCAATTCAGGTAACCGTTTGCGGTCCATTTTAAAAATGCGACATTTTTTCATAAATATTTCATTAAATTCAATTTATAGTAGACTCATTTTTATTTTTTGCATGTGGCTCAGACTGTATTAATGAGTTTCAAGGTCGGCTCTGGTTATGTCTAAATGTTTTGCATTGTTTCTTGTGAAACCAGGCAAGGCGAATGCTGAGGATGGAACATCGAAATCAGATTTGAACAATCTTCCTGATAAAATACGATTTCGTTCATTTCTTGCAGTAAATCTAAGGTCGAAAGTCGGTATTCAGGTTAGAGATTGACACCTCAAAATATCTAATTCATTTCTTATCTCACAAGTAACATACATAAAACATATGGCTTCTGTATAAAGCCTTTGGCAGAGATGATGTCTAAGGGATCAAAATGCAGATGGGGAAACTATCTCAGCTTGGTTATGTTCCCATTCTCAATCGGTTTAGAAAAGGATGCATTGGTGAATCTATCAAATATTAAATCCACAATGAATAAAAGGAAGAACTTTCTTCTGGCTACTATAATCTATTGGTTTGTCAAGTGGATCCCCAATACCCTTGGAGCTAAGGTAAAAGCGATCACAATAGTTTCTTTGTTTCACTGATGAATTCGTACGAACTCTTTTCATAATTAATTATAGGTAGGAGCTGTCGTATTCAAACGTACCTGTTCGGCCACAACATTATGTGTTTCAAACATTGCTGGTCCTGTCGAAGAAGTTAGTTTCAAAGGCCATCCAATTGCTTACATCGCTCTGAGCACATATGGACATTCACAAGTACGTTCTTTTTTCGGTTGCGTGATAAATGAAATTAGAAGTTTGTTTCGAAACTTTATTTATGATATATACTGTTTTGAATAGGCATTATTAATACACTTCATAAGTTACGGGAAGAAGATGACAATATCAATAGCTATTGATCCAATGGTCATACCGGATCCTCACAAGCTTTTGGATGAAATGGAGCAGTCACTGAAATCTATGAAAGCCTCTCTCTTAGAAAAAGGTTTATGCTAGGGCTTGAATCAATTATTACAATTCTGTTGGATGTAAAAATTTATGTCTTTGTTTGGTCTTAAAACAAATTGTTTCAATAAATGTATGACTTCCATAAGAATATGTATGTGTTTTAATAAGAACTAGAAATGAGCCTCAACTGTGCAGGCAGTTTGCGGCGTACTACTTGAAACGATCGAGAGCTTCATGGAAGGTTTCAACTGAAAGTTTCTGAAAACTGACGATCTTACTCCTCAGTTGAATAGATCTAGCCTTTGTGTAGAACTGCCCTAGGAAAGCAGCCTTCTAATCCTCCCAGCTTGTAATCGTTTTTGGAGATAGTTGGATGTACCAGTAGTGTGCTTTGTAACCGAGCTTCTGAGTTTTTTGAGACAAAAACGAGCTTCAGAGTTTTTCGGGATAAACCAAGACTCTACGTGTTTTCGGTAAAAAAAAAAACTCAGATTCCACGTTTTAAGGAAAACCGAGATTTATGTTTTTTTGAAGAAAACTGAGATTCTAGGCTTTTTTTGAAAAATTGATATTTCATGTTTTTCAGGAAACCACGAGATTTTAGGTTTTTTAGAAAAAATACGAAATTCCGAGTTTTTTAGGAAAAATGATGATTTCACATTTTTGGAAATAAACGAGATTCGGTGTTTCTCGGAAAAAAAAATTGAGATTCCGCATTTTGAGGAAAAATTGAGATGCCACGTTTTTCTGGAAAAATTAAGATTCCTCATTTTCCGGGAAAATATGATATTTTATGTTTTCCCAAAAAACCCTAGGTTCTTTGTTTTTTAGATAAACCGAGATTCTAAGTTTTTCGGAAAAAAAAAACACAGTTGATTCCACGTTTTTTGTGAAAAACCCAAGATTCCGAGTTTTTGAAAAAACCTATCATTCCATGTTAATCAAGAAAATCACCAACCCACGTTTTCAAGAAAAACCCTGATTTATGTTTTTCAGGAAAATCAACGTATCCGTATTATTTGGGAAAACTAAAGATTTCATATTTTTGGAAAAACCGAGATTCCATGTGCTTTTCGAAAACCTGAGATTCAGCGTTTTTGAGGAAAACCGAGATTTCGCATTGTTCTAGGTGATCCGAGATTTCACATTGTTCTTGGTGATCCGAGATTCCGTGTTTTTCGAGAAAACGCGAGATTCCATTTTTAAGAAAAAAAATATCAGATCTTGTGTTTTCCAAGACAATCGAGATTCCACATTTTTCGGGAAAACATGAGATACTGCATTTTTTCGGGAAAATCCGAGATTTGGTATTTTTCCGGAAAAACCGAGATTCTGCGTTTTTTCCTGAAAAACCGAGTTTCTGTATTTTTTAAGAAAACCGTAGATTTCGTGTTTTTCAGGAAACCCCGAGATTCCACGTTGTTGGGGAAAAAATCAAGATTCCGCGTTTTTGGAAAAACCCGAGATTCCACGTTTTTTTTAAAAGAAAACATGATTTCAAAAACTTTGAAATGTAGATGCAGCATCCAGACTCTACATTCTATAGCATCTCAGAATATTTAGGTATTTCAGATGTTATATCTAGATGCAAATATAATAGAAAAAAGGATTACCAAAAACACACTTCTTTAATAGTTAATTGCTGAAAAAGGCACCAAAAAGATTTTAGATATGAAATGAATTGTCATGTTAGCCCCTTGTTTGTGAGTCTAACTAGATGAGCTTATAGATTCATTTAACCCTTATGAGAGAGAAGAGAATGTGAGAATTTTTTTAGATTGACAATCTTCTATGGAAAATAAAAAATTAATAGAATTAAATTTGTGGTCCACATAGTTAAATATAACACGATACTGAGTCAGTTATACAAGGTTGTTTCCTGTAGGTTACTGAAATCATCGAGTGCATATTCATGTTATACTTATGACGATCAACAAGTCACATAAAAAAAAACTAACAAGATTAGGACGTCTTAGTGGCATATATGTATGGATGCTGTCTTGGTGGCACATAAATCAAATGTCAAGGCTCTTTCAATTCGGTGGTGGGAAAGAAAGGTATTCAAGGTTAATCCAAATCTAGAAAGGTATCAACGCGGACATTTCATTGTTCAAGTTCAATGTTACAATAATATGTTTTTGCTCGAATGGACTAAGGACTGCTATAAATTTGGTATCGCGTGGTTGCCAAAATTATACTGTATATATGATCACATACATAACCAACTATAACTATTTACGAACATTGGTTTTGATGGTTGACTAACCATCCAACTCATATGTTATATCATCAACAAGTGATAGTATATCAAATTCCTCATCTTCAATTTCATGCAGCACACGGCCAAAAATGTGATCTAGAATCACTCGGTTATTGTCCACAGATGATTGTCCATAATATCCTCAACTTTTGGTTCGGATATCACTATTTACGTATGTTTTTCGGGGAATCCCAAGTTGTTTGTTCCCAAAATTGTGACTATAATGCTGACTTTTCGTGGTCGACAAGTCATCTACCGCAAACTCCTTCTTACCATATTTGTCCTTTGTCTATGAAGAAATCTAAGTTTTCATCATCCCCACACCTCCAATTTCCACAAATAACAAGATATGGATGTACTTGAAACCAAAAATTATAAAAAAAATCAATACATTTGCAGTCATCCACAACACGTCGAATGTAAATAGAGAGTTATGGAGAAGTTGCTTACCATTTGTTTAGCAGATGATTAATTGACAATAAATTTTCTTTGTTAATATCAACCAAGCTTCATTAACTACAAACTCGGAAACCTTTTGACAAAATATAAGAAAATTAAAACTCAAACAAAATAGGTACAAAACTATGGGTTGTAAACAACAAAACATCATCTGTATGGGTGGGGTTCAACGGATGGACACTACATGTTTATGTAGTCCCCCCCAATATAACAATAGTCAAGAGCATTAAGAACGACATGAATCACAAAATTCACCTACCATAACATTGTATATTAGCTCCAATAGTAATAGTGTTTTGAAATGATGATTTGCATACTAGATTGCTATCCACCACAAGTAAAATGTTAAGTTCACGGTTCGTGAACGGGGTGATTCATTTTTACATGATCATACTATTTTTCATTGTTTACGACAATTTTCAATACAAATCTTAAAATGTTGGAAAAATAGAATTTCATGTTCTTTAACTCATACTAACTCTAATTATAATTATAGAAAATAAAATATAGAGTTTTAGATGTCTAGTGAACTCTAAAAATTAAGAAAGATAATATTTTTAATAAAACATGTATTCCTCCAACAAAACAACTACTAAAATTTTGTCTCTCGGATTATAACTATCTTCTAATCAGAAAAGAGATCTAATGGTCCAGATTTCATGTGATTAAATCTGGTTTTTTAGCTTCATATTTTTCTCAAGGGTGAAATGGTTATTTACCTGATTCATTTCTTTTTTGTTTGTTTATGAAAATAAAGGAAAGTACCTATTTTCCCTAAAGTGCCTTAATCGGCAATTAAGTTTGAGAAAATGCCTTTTTGACCAATCACTCAATGAAAAATGATTAAAAATGATCATTTTGGAGTTGATGATAAAAAATATCTTCAACCCCACTCCAATTCCCACTCCAAATTCTATTTTGGAGTAAAATTTCTTTCAACTCCGCTCTATTTTCAACTCCAAAATGGAGTAACTCCATTTTTTCCTATAAATATAGAGTAATCCTATTTTTCACTCCATTTTGGAGTTGAACTTTTTTATTTATAAAATAGTCCTTCAAATTTTAAATGATTTGATTTGAAGAGTTATAATAATTTGTTTGATAAAATAAAACTTCATAATCTTATTATTTTTTGTTTGAAAAAGATAATGACATAAATTGATAATGATATTTTTAAAATATAAATACTGAAATTAAAAAGTTAAATTAAAAACATAAAAACTGAAATGAAAAATAACATAACATACAACACTCAAATTAAAATAAAACTTTTTTAATATGGTGTAATGTGTTATTTTTAATAATGTAATAGTTAATTTAAAATAATAATATAGCTTATGTTTTGAGAAAAAATGAGGTCAATTTATTGAGTTTATAAATAAAGTGAATTATTAGCAATTAATAGTAAAGTATAAAATAAAAATATAATTTAAATATTCTCCATTTTTATTGTTTTGAAGTAAAAAATGGAATAATACATTGAAGATGCTCTAAGGGCAAATAGCATCGTTAAGCCCTCGCAATATCCGCGGAGTTAATAACAACCAATTAGCGATGTTGTAATATAGCGACGATTTCTCCTCGAGTTTTAGAAATATTAATTGTTTGGTGATTATATTAATTTTATTTTGGGAAAAACAGATAAAAAGTTTATTAAATAAAATAAAAATATTTTACAATAGGAATCAAGAAACGACAACTTAAAAAAAAAACTATGGATCTAATTTAGATCGCCTATGTTTGGATGTTGGTCTTGACATATTCGATTATACGTGCAATGTTTTATATCTTCTCGTTGATAATGTCCTACTAAGCGAATAGGACGGCAAGCTCGACTTCGGCCTTCTCAATTTTTTCTTTGGCATCGCATAAAATCCTCGTCGTTTCTTTCACATGCGATGTGCAATCCTTGCAAAAACGTGATCGTAGAATAACCCATATGTAAATTACATATTAAGAATTCATGTGTTTAAAGCATATTAGTTAACTTTATAAAATATCTATTTTCCCTATATATTCTACCGTTTCTAATCTATTATTTGATAACTAACTACCTAAATTCCCTTGAAGGGAATGCAGAGAATAAGATTTTTGAGAGAAGAGGAAATTAGAAAATTAATTGGGATGGGGAATCGTTTTTATACAAGAGAACACAAACGTCGTTATTTTGTCGCAACTATAACAAGGCACGTTGTTACGACGTAGCTAAATTTGATCACAACGAGAATTAGGGGTGGGCAAATAAACCAGAACCGAAAACCAAAACGAAACCGACCGAAAAAAGAGAAATCATACCCGAACCGAAACCGAAAAAAACTTTAATGGATAGTAAATTTTACTATCCAACTAACTGAAACACTACCCGAACGGAACCAAAAAAATATGGATATCTGAAATATCCAAACATAAGTCTAAATATTGAATATTTATTAGTATTTTCAAAATATTTGATATATTTGTAATGTTTAATATTAAATTTCTAGATATGTAATATACTTTTAATGTTTATACTTAATTATATGTTTATTATTTGAATAATTGGAATATTTATTATTATTTATCGATCTATAATATATTTTCAAATAATTTAATATTAAATTTTAAAATTATTAATATTAATTTTTATAAGTTTAATATATTTTACGGATATCTGAACCCGAACCGAAACCGGAAGGATCCGAACCGAACCGAAACCAAAAATAAAAATAATCGAATGGATCTCAAGCCTCTAACCAAATAACGAAAACCGAATGGATACTAACCGAATCCGAACGGTTATCTGAACGCCCACCCCTAACAAGAATGGTCATTCTAAAACGCTTTGAATTTAATTCGAAAATCAGATTTACATGGACCCGCGAAAATACGTACGCCACTACGGCGTCACTACATTTTGATCACGTCGCTAAAACGGTAAACCACAATCGTTTAGGTCTTTAATGATAGTGGTGTCATATCGATGATTTGTCGCTAAAACATCGTTGGATCGGACTAAATCTGTAAAAGAAATGCAAGAAAACTAATGAATCATCTGGATTTAGTGTACATAGTCTAATGTAAGTAATCGAAATCTTTATCTCGAATTACAATCTAATCAAAACAGTTTTTTAGAAGTTTTTTTCTAACCTAAATTCTATTTATGTGGTATGTTATGTAACTAGTCGTACGTATAATCTTATACAAATCGTTTCGACATTTCGTATGTTATTACTATATAAGTAATTATACGTTAGAATTAACAAGTATGATTACAAATATAATCTTGTTAATTCTAACGTATAATTATTTATAGAATTAAACACATTAAATGTCGAAACTATTTGTATAATCTTATTTATAAGTAATTATACGTTAGAATTATACGTATAATCTTATACAAATCGTTTCGACATATCAAACACAAAATAGCATCTTTTTTTGAAAAAGCGTCGCTTTTGCATCGAACTCTTCCGATCATCGCTAGGTGACACAAATTATGATTAAAATAATTTAAAAGAATTATATAAAACTAGAAATAAGGAGTATCCAAATCATAACATCCTTCTCTAGGAAAATACATACTTCTTCCAATTCTTTAGTTTTTCAGTGTGGCAAATTACCCGTTTTTTCATTTCCTTTGAAGAGAAAACACTAAGAATAATAAGTGATTGGAAGAAGTGTGTGTTTTCATCATAAAGAACAGTAATGAATCACACTTCTTAAATCTAACTTTTAATAATAAAATGGATAGTAAAATTGATTTTGTTGTTAATATGATTTTCAATATTAATTTATAGTATTTTTTTATGTCATAAGTGTCGCAAGACCTATGGTGTAGGATATTTTACTGGTTACAGCGTCGGATTAGCGACGTAATAGTGAAAACTTAGGGAAAATAATCCCACATCTTCTTTGGTACGTAGCTATATTTTTGCAAGAGAACAATAGGGTTGTCTGTAATTCGACACTAAAAGGTTTATTGCACCATCAAATTGGCTACGATTTTATTATTTGTCGCTAGATCGTCGTTTAATTAAGTTAATAACTTTTGATTAACGATGACATTTTCGTCGCAACTTACCAACTGTTTAGTGGCGTTAGAGTCATTGTCGTTGTAATATAACGACGATCTTTTGGCGTCGTGAAACCTAATCGTCAATTCAACTGTTTTTTTAAGTGTATTTCGAGTGATCAAGATATAGGTCCAAACCATTGTAAACAATTAAAGATAACTTCCAACTTCTTATAAATATAACTAGAATTGATCCCGCACCATGTGCGAATATTTATTTT
>OVAU01002503.1:0-10572 GCA_900406315.1 Biscutella laevigata subsp. laevigata
AACATTTATATCGTTTAGAGTACATGGGGGACCGAAAAAAGTGTGCCATATCCATAGGTCATACGAAGCTACGACTTCTAGAACAATCGTTNGCCGAAAAAAGTGTGTCATATCCATAGGTCATACGAAGCTACGACTTCTAGAACAATCGCTGGTTTTTCGGAACCACGAGTATATTGTCCCTTCCAGGCGGTGGGACAATTCTTCCACTCCCAATGCATACAATCAATGCTCCCTATCATCCCGGGAAATCCACGTGCCTCTCCAACACGTAGAAGTCGTTCTAACAATTCTTCCACTCCCAATGCAATTCAAAGTGCAAACAGAGAGTGATTCATAGTGTAAACAAAGAGTGATTCAGACTGTAAACATTGAAATTCAGAATCGAACACTAATCAACACAAATCAAGCAGTCATTAACAGAAATCGAACACTACTTAACACAAATCATGCAGTCATTAGGTGAAATTGAACACTACTCAACAAAAATCAACGAGTCATTTACTGAATTCGAACACTACTCAACATCCAAACTCGAATTCGTTCCTTAATCAACGCTAACTACACGAAATACACCTATAATCAACAATTATGACTCAAAAATACCTTACCTGAACAAAATCCCCAATTCGGATTCTAGGGTTTCGAAACCCCTTTTGCGATTTTGAGGATTTCGAAAGCCTAAGTGCCTTTGCTTCTCCAACTATGCTTGTGGTCGCCGGATTTTAACCGCCTTCCTCCTCTCCGGCCGACGAAACTCGATTGCGGCGATTTTTGCTACGATTGCCAAAAAATCGCCCTTCGGCGGCCTCTCCTTTTTTTTCGAGCCAATTCATGTTTCTCAGCGAAACACACGAAACCCTGCGTTTCGTAACGCTCAGTTTCACTCAAACCAACCACGTGATGACACGTGTCCGTATCAGATCCGGATACTAGAGCTCTCTTTTGAGAACCGGATCTGAGTTTATTTGGGTTTTTTTTATTTTCTTTTGGATCAGCTATTGGGCTAAGAACCCCTTAATACCTCTCAATGCACTTGGTCTTAATTACTGCAAGAACCCATCTGTTTTAGTTATTAATCGCTTATATTGCAAGATTCCTAACAATTAACACTCTTGAAGATAAGCGATGGGGACAGTGGACAAAACCAAAGATGGGTTCGTACAAAAGTGATCGTGGAGGATCACATCATCATTCCCAAAATCAAACAGAACAAAATAGAAAACGCCGACGTTTTTCTGGAGGATTATATTTCTGACATGATGAAGACTCCGTTAGACACCTCGAGGCCGTTATGGGAGATTCACCTACTCGACTTAAAAACCTCAGACTCTGAAACCGTCGCCGTTTTGAAGATCCATCACTCAATCGGCGACGGCGTATCAAACATGTCCTTCCTTATAGCTTGTATGCGTAAAACATCCAATCCCGATGAGCTCCCGAGTCTTCCCCGGTCTTCATCTGGTTCAAGAAGTAATTCCCGGTTATGTTGGTTGGTTAAGATTATGTGGACGACGGTTATGTTGGTTTTAAACACGGTTTGTGATACTTTGGAGATTATTGTTACGACATTGTTCTCTAAAGACACAGATACTCCGATCAAAGGTGATTTCCGGTCAAAGAATAGTAAACGGCTGCGTTTGGTTCATCGGACTGTAAGTCTTGATGATATAAAACTAATCAAGAACGACATGAAAATGGTAATATTTCTTCTTATATTTTCATATATATATATATTTATATTCTTGAACATTTACATATAAACAACGCATTATATTATCATTAACATGCATTCACTTATCTTAAATTGTGTTTTTTTTTTGTGTGTGGATAAAACTAAAAAAAAGACAGTGAATGATGTTGTACTTGGAGTAACACAAGCTGGTCTCTCGCGATACTTGGAGAGAAGATACGGTAAGTATATTGAACTCTTCTATTGTAATTAAGAGGGGGTAATTATAGCATATTACCGATCAATACATTCTAATTATCTTATTGATAACTTAAATATATAGAGGAAGAAAATACTAGGAATAAAAGAACTTTGCCTAAGAGAATAAGGCTAAGAGGAGGTCTGTTTGTAAACTTAAGACCCACTACTGGAATCCAGGCAAGTACATATAAGTTCACTGGCTTATCTTATGACAAATCTAATGTACTTATATTACTAATCTTTGAATCTGAAATAAGACAGGATCTAGCTGATATGATGGAGAAAGGATCTAAATGTAGATGGGGAAATTGTTTCGGCTATGTAATATTTCCCTTCTCTATTGTATCACGTCTTGATCCATTGGAACATCTCAAAAGAGCTCAAAAGACTATCACTCGAAAGAAGAACTCGTACGGTGCAATGTTAACTTACATTTTCTGTATTATCATTGTCAAATCCCTTGGAATTCAGGTCAATTTATATTAAAAATATATATATTTAGGTATCATCTTGGTTATGCTTCTTGATCAGTTTTTGTAATTAAATTACAGGTTGCTGCTAGTATAATAAAGAGAATAGTGTCAAACACAACGATGACGTTTTCGAATGTGATTGGTCCAATGGAAGAAGTTAGCTTTTATGGACATCCCATTACTTACTTTGCCTCTAGTGCTTATGGTCATCCCCATGTAAGATAATCTAACCACAACTAATTGTTATTTGTCTAAATGCTAAACTAGTTTTTTTTTTTTTTTTTTTTTTGTTGAATTTCGATTAGGCGTTGACGATACATTGTCAAAGTTATATGAATAAGATGACGATTACATTGATCGTAGATCCAACGGTTATAAGTGATCCTCATCGACTCTGTGATGATTTGGAGGAATCTCTTCAAAGCATCAAAGCTGCTGTCCAAAACAGAGGGTCTCTTCGTCTATGGGATCATCTCAGCAATCGAATGGCTTGGATTCGTTACGTATTGCTATGATTGCTAAATGATTCTGGGATGTTAATAAAAGACAAAATATAACTTTAAATATAATCCCAAAACAAATTAAACGAAAGCTGCTATTGGAATCAATGTTTGATTATTCATCCATAACCACTTGAAGCAAATTCTCATAATTCTTCTGCCATNTTCTTTCTTTGCTTAGAAATAGTTTTCGGATATTTCAGATAATGAATTTATTACCTAGAGGATCCGAAATGATTTCAGTTTGCTTTCGTTTTGATATTCATTCGGTTCAGTTCAGAGACTTAGAAAGAAACAAAAAAATAATGGAATATTTTCGGTTCGATCTAAACCGAAAAATAATTAAATACACTAAAATAAAAAAAAAAATAAATCAAATATTCGGTTTGGTATATTCAGTTTCGGATATGTTAGATCATTTGCATTGAAATCAATTTGGTTTCATTTGGTTCTTGGGTCCAAAATAACCATATATGTTTGATTCAGTATTATGAATATTTTTATCCGAATATTCATTTGGTTTTTGGTTATTAACCGAACCAAATCAATATCCATAGATAATTCAAACACTATTCATTCGCTTCAATTCGGTTTAAGTTCGAACTTTTTGGATGTATTTTTTGTCCAGGACTAGCTTAGAAATCTAAATGGTTACATTAGTGTAGTTGTTTTTTGGTATGACCACATTAGTGTAGTTAGTAAACAAGTAAAGGATAAGAGAATCTGACCACAACTAATTGTTTAGACCATGTCCATCGGCGTATTTAGAAGGGATCTGATGCAAAAAAATAATTAATTATATAAATAAAATAACAGAATCGGTTCTCTATTGAGAACTTTTAGAACCGTTTCTTTCTCTACATGTCTTTTTCTAATTGGTCAAACGAAAAAAATAAAAAATAAAACTTAACACGCGTTGCGCTCCTCTCTCTTTCAGTTTCTCTCTTTTTTTTCTCTCTCCAACAAATAATATTAAAATATTCTAATAAACTCTCTTTTAATATCCAACTGATGTAGATGCCCTTAGTTACTAACTAGTTTTTGTTGAATTTTGATTAGGCGTTGACAATACATTGTCAAAGTTATATGAATAAGATGACCATTACACTGATCGTTGATCCAACGGTTATAAATGATCCACATCGACTCTGTGATGATTTGGAAGAGTCTCTTCAAAGCATCAAAGTTGCAGTACAAAACAGAGAGTCTCTTCGTTTGTGGGATCATCTCAGCAATAGAATGACTTGGATTCGTTACATATTGGCAATATGATATTGCTATGATTGCTAAATGATTCTGTGATGTTAATAAAAGACAAGGTGTATCTTTGAATATAATTCCAAAACAACGAATAACTAAACAAAAGATTTTCAATTGGAACAAATGTTTTGTTATTCTTCCATAACCACTTGAAGCAAATTCTCATAATTCTTCTGCCATTGATCATTCATCTGTAAAGATTTTTTGTATTCAAGTTTCAGTCTTTCCATTTCTATCTCTGTTGCTGCAGATCCTTGTTGCTGAAAACAAGGCAAAACAGATAGCAAATTTTTCATTTTCCAGAGAAATTCGAAAATTTGTTTATCTAGAAACAAAGGAAACACAAACCTGAAGTTCTTTAACTTGCTCGTCAATAANCTTTCATTTTCAAGAGAAATTTGAAAAATTGTTTATTTAGAAACAGAGGAAACACAAACCTGAAGTTCTTTAACTTGCTCGTCAATAAGGTCAGCAGTGAGGAAGGAAGAGTAAACAGGAACATCAGAAAATGGTGGCGGATCGACGATTACCATACCATCGATGGTTTCTTCTCCTGATCTTTCATATTTTTCCAAAGGTGGAGGTAATGATGATGACCCGTGTCGTTTCCACGAAGATTGTGTTTTGTTGGAGTTACCAACAATAGTTCTTCTAACAACTTGGATATTGTTTATAGGACCTGAAATTAAAGGTTTCAAAAACAAGAAATTGGGTTAATTGAACAAACATCTTGTCCAAGTAAAACTCAAACATAAGAAAANGGAAGAGTAAACAGGAACATCAGAAAATGGTGGCGGATCGACGATTACCATNAAACAGGAACATCAGCAAATGGTGGTGGATCGACGATTACCATACCATCCATAGTTTCTTCTCCTGAATTTTCATATTTTTCCAAAGGTGGAGGTAATGATGATGACCCATGTCGTTTCCATGAAGATTGTGTTTTGTTGGAGTTACCAACAATAGTTCTTCTAACAACTTGGATATTGTTTATAGGACCTGAAATTAAAGGTTTCAAAAACAAGAAATTGAGTTAATTGAACAAACATCTTGTCCAAGTAAAACTCAAACATAAGAAAAAAATACCTTTTCCATGGCCAAACGTACGAACAGTGCGGCGTAATTTGGGATCCCAAACACAAACCACACCATCTTCTGATCCAGAAATCAAAAGATTCCCGTCTGTGCAATATGCTAAGCAAGTAACAGCTTTGCTGTTCACACAAGTTATCGAGTGAATGAATTAAAAAGATATTATGATTTAGAGATGTTAACAAAAGCAGAAGAAGATACCTCTGTTCGGATACTGAACCAAGAACTTGTGTCCCATAGCCACTTGTGGCATTAATGGTGCCTATATAAATTTTGCTATCTTTTCCACCAGCATAGAACACACACCCACCAGGGTCCAATGCTAGTGCATAGATGGGTGAAGGAAAGATGATATTTCTCAACAATTTCCCCTTTGACAGGCTCCAAACCTATGTGTTTAGATATCAAACAATGGTCATGAAAGTAAATAAGATCTATCAGGGTTTTATTATAGCCAAAGATCGAGACTTTCGTATTTGCATGGTGAACATAAAAGCTATATGAAATGAAGCTCATCAACAACGTAGCTGGTCTACCTTCATTGTGGTAACCAGTTACAAAAGAGATTGCACAAATGAATATAGATTAGTGGTCTAAACCTTGCAAGTATGATCTTCTGAAGCAGTAACTATAATAGCATTGCAGCCTCCATAATCTATGACAATGTCGGTTACAGACATTGTATGCTCACTAAAATCGTGTTCATAGAGAGTGTTATCTTGTTGCCTCTGGAAATCATCAAATAGCCTAAAAACGACAAACAGGAATAAGAATAAAACCAGTGCCTTTGAAAAAAATATTGAAACCAAGCTGGAGAGTATGCAATGTTTAACCTTATAAGAGACCAGATTCTAACAGATCCATCTTCAGATCCTGAAACCAATAAAGAGTCATCTCCAGAGAACACCAAACATGTTACTGAACGGTAATGACCATGCCACTTCTTAAGCAACTTCCCAGTCGCAACCTAATTCCACCATCAAACAAATTTTGACCACAAAACTCGAATATGCTTAATCATCATAAGTATGAACAATATATAAAATCTTACCTCCCAAAGATAAATATCTCCAGAGGATCCACCACCAACTATGTAAGTTCCTTCACTGTTAGCTGCAAGAGCCTTTACTGACTCCACCGGGAAGCTTTTCACTTCAACTTGAGGCTACAATCAAACATGTTTTAGTCCAAAGAAAACTGTCTAGAGAAAAAAAAAGTGGTTCAAGTCAGAGAATAAGATAGAAGAACCTTATTCCAAGACCAGAAGAAAATCGATCCAGAGGAAGCGGATGTATTGCGAAGCTGAGAGGCGGCGAGGAACTTTTCGCCGACGGCGGTGAGACCATGCCCAGGAGAGGCGCACGGCTTGAATCGAAGCTGCTCCTTCCCGGTTTTGAGATCCCAAGAACCGATTCCGCCATCGACTGACGATGAAGCAATAACTGAAATCTCCATAGCTAAACCTTCTCAGTCTCTTCAGAGAACGAGGGAAAGGAAACTCTTTTCGAAGTGTCTGGGTTTAACGATACATTTATATAAATTAGGGTTTTTAAAAATCAGTATCTGATCGAATAAAGTATTAGTTATGCGCAATATTAGCATTTCCAGTAAAAATAAAGGACTTATTATATAAATTTTCAGATAGTTACATTTGCCGCTTGTTTTGATGATGAGGAGGCTTGATTTCAAAAGCTAATGAAACGCATCAATGTCGATCTTCCTCTCCGCCATTTTCCTAAATTCAGGCGATTCCAAACCCGTAAGCTGGCTTATTCAGCACATAAACAAGACTTCGAACCAAAATCACCACATCGAACATCTTTTCATGAGAACTTGCTGGTTCAGGTACTGGACACTTGCCCAGATCTCAAAACCCTTACAACAGTCCACTCCAGAATCATTATGGAAGATCTACGCTGCAATTCCTCTTTGGGAGTTAAACTTATGAGAGCTTATGCTGCTCTAAATAATGTGGCATCAGCACGCAAGGTGTTCGAGGAAATTCCTGAGAGAAACGTAATCATCATTAATGTTATGATCAGAAGTTATGTCAATAACGGTTTTTACCGTGAAGGTATTCAAGTGTTTGGGACGATGTGTGACTGTAATGTTAGACCTGATCATTACACTTTCCCTTGTGTTTTAAAGGCCTGTTCTTGCTCTGGGAATATTGTCATTGGTAAGAAAATCCATGGGTCGGCGACAAGAGTTGGTCTCTCTTCAACTCTGTATGTCGGGAATGGTTTAGTTTCTATGTATGGAAAGTGTGGATTTTTATCTGAAGCACGGCGTGTACTTGATGAGATGTTTAGGAGAGATGTAGTCTCTTGGAACTCGTTAGTTGCTGGGTATGCGCAAAATCAGAGATTTGATGATGCTTTAGAGGTTTGTAGGGAAATGGAATCTGTGAAGATAAGCCACGACGCTGGCACGATGGCTAGTCTGTTGCCAGCAGTGACCAACACAACAACTAAAAATGTTATGTATGTCAAAGATATGTTTTTCAAAATGGGGAAAAAGAGTTTGGTTTCATGGAATGTGATGATCGGTGTGTATATGAAAAATGCGATGACTGTTGAAGCTGTTGAATTGTATTCCCGAATGGAGGCTGATGGAATCTTGCCTGATGCAGTCTCAATCACTAGTATATTACCTGCTTGTGGAGATACATCTGCTCTGTCTCTTGGTAAGAAAATTCATAGATACATTGAGAGGAAGAAACTGATACCAAATATGTTGTTAGAGAACGCATTGATCGATATGTATGCCAAATGCGGATGTCTAGATAGAGCGAGAGATGTGTTTGAGAACATGAAGTCTCGCGACATTGTGTCTTGGACAGCTATGATCTCAGCTTATGGAGTCAGCGGAAGAGGCCGTGATGCAGTGGCATTATTTTCAAAAATGCAAGACTCTGGTCTCATTCCTGATTCAATTGCGTTTGTCACAACGCTCGCTGCTTGTAGCCACGCGGGATTACTAGAAGAAGGTCGGCGTTATTTCAAACTCATGACAGATCATTACAAGATCACTCCTAGGTTAGAGCATTTTGCTTGCATGGTGGATATTCTGGGAAGAGCCGGGAAAGTGAAAGAAGCGTATAGATTCATTCAAGAAATGCCAGTGGAACCAAACGAGAGAGTTTGGGGAGCGTTGTTAGGAGCTTGTCGGGTACATTCCAACACAGATATCGGTCTACTAGCAGCTGATAAACTTTTTCAGTTAGCACCAGAGCAATCGGGTTACTACGTATTGCTTTCTAACATATACGCAAAGGCTGGAAGATGGGAAGAAGTGACTAACATCAGATATATAATGAAGGGCAAAGGTTTAAAGAAGAATCCAGGAGCGAGCAATGTTGAGGTCAATGGAGAATTGCATACATTCTTAGTAGGGGACAGGTCGCACCAGCAATCCGATGAGATTTACAGAGAGCTGGATGTTCTAGTAAAGAAAATGAAAGAGTTAGGTTATGTTCCTGATTCGGAGTCGGCGCTTCATGATGTGGAAGAAGAAGATAAGGAAACGCATTTGGCTGTTCACAGTGAGAAATTAGCCATTGTGTTTGCATTGATGAACACAGAGGAAGAAGGAGACAATAATGCCATAAGAATAACAAAGAACCTTAGGATTTGTGGAGATTGTCATGTTGCAGCTAAACTTATCTCACAGATAACTTCTCGCGAGATCATCATCAGAGACACCAATAGATTTCATGTGTTCCGCTTTGGTGTTTGCTCTTGTGGTGACTATTGGTGAAGTTAATGTAACATTACAAAAAAAACGCAGCGTTTGATGGAAATTAAAGTACACTTTTTGGGACAGCTTTATAATATCTTCTTGGGTTTCGACCAATGAAAATATGACACGTCACCATTGGTAAGGAAACTCACTAAAGAGATAGCCTAATCTGCAAATCCCTCTCCACCTTCTGAGCTCAGCTCAGAGAAGAAAGAGAGAGAAGGTTAGAGACAGTCCCTTACCGATAATTGAGTTGGTTATGGCCGTACGTGTCTCCTCTGGATTCTGCTCGTCGACGGCGTTTCTCCGTAATCCATTTCCACTTTCTCTGTTCTTCGTTTTTGTCTCTCTTCTATCCTTTGGTTGCCGAATTTCTGTTTTTAGTTCCTGTTAAGCTCTCTTATTATTTCGTTCCATAATTTGCAGAGTACCGTCCTGCACCCACTACGGAGGAGGGAGTGAGCTGCTTCCATTATGCGTCTCGCCGCGTTTTTCAGGCTCAACGTCTCAACAATACTGCTAGGTACTGTTAACTGACTTCTTCTTGCTGTGTGAGGTTTAGTATTATCAAGATGTTAGATTCTGATTTTTGAATAGTTTAGTGTGTAAACTAATACTTGGTACTAACGCAATATGTTTCTCGCATGCACTATTTGAGCAGTGGATTTCTGAAGTACAACAGTGACTATTTAACAAGAAAACACCCGAGAAATAATCGAACTCAAGCCACAGCCGAGTATTTAGATTCAGCTTCAGATCCAGAAAAGAAAACTGGGAAGTCAAGGTATCATCCTTCAGAAGATATCAGAACCTCTTTGCCACAAAATGCCGGAGATTCCAGGCTTTCACCTGCAGAAACTACTAGAACCATTATTGAGGTGTTATATTGCGTCTTTCAATCAGCATAAGCTACCTTTTTGGTTGTTGGACCAGTGCCTTGTTTTATATGCATTGTTGCAGTCACATGTTAGAGTGTTAGTAGTTCAATATCTATCTGTAGAGTCTTCGTACATAGAATAGTGAAGCATTTTATCTTTATAAAGCCTATGTAAACCTGCATAGCATATTATTGAGGGGAAATATGTTCCTCCATCTATCAGTTTTTCGTTTTGTGCATCTAACATTTCCCGTAGTGTGTCATGTTCAGGTGAACAATAAAGGAACCCTGATGCTTACAGGTTCGGTTGGTGATGGAGCTCATGAGAATATTCTCTGGCCAGATATACCTTATATTACAGATCAGAATGGAAGTAAGAGAAATCTATCATCCTTAGTTCCCTGTTATTTTCTAATCTACCTAACACCATAAAAAATAAAATGAATTACCCTAATGGGCTACAGATTTATACTTTCAAGTAAAGGAGGATGAGGATGTCATGCAGTCTGTTACTTCTGAAAATAATTATGTGGTATGCTTCACATGACCTTCATATCCTATTAAAATTATATACCTCATAAGTTTTGAAACAAATGGCGAATCTTCCAAGTCTTTTGACTCCTAGCTTTCATAAAGGAGAAATTTGTTCTTTTCTTTATCAGTTGCTAAAGCAGCTATCTTGCGACTTTTTTT
>OVAU01002504.1:0-12421 GCA_900406315.1 Biscutella laevigata subsp. laevigata
TTTTCTTTGGTTAACTCAAATATTGTGAGTGTCTAGGTGATCTCAAATCCAATACAGCATTATCATAATAATAACTAGTATGAAAAAATAATAAAAAAAATAACGAGTACCAAACAAAGAGTATTCCATTAATATGTTTATTTTATAATTATTTATTAAAATCTGAACTTTAAAATAAAGTTAATGCTTGAGAAATGTTACGTTGATTGTCATGCTCAAATATTTGGTCACCATATTTTGTAAACACTACGTGTTGTAAATAAAAAAGTGTATAGTGTGAAAAATGTAAAATATTCTAAGCTTAAAAGACTAAAGTATAAATAAAAAAGTGTAACTCTAAAATAGAGTACATACTAGATTTCCTCTAAATATAGAGGAATTTTTTGATTGACTCTATTTTAGAGTGAGATATAGAGTAGGGTTTGAGAAGATTTTACTCAATAATAGAGTTTAGAGATAAAAATAAAGTAGGGTTGGAGATGCTCTAAGAAACTGATGAAGTCTCTTATTAGGGGTTATAGTTCTCATCGTGATAGATAATATTCTAAATCAGTAGCTTTTGCTCCTAACTATCCGACTATTGCTGATCCTAGTATGATTTTTTCTTGTTATCCAACGGTGCGTAGTGAAGGTCCGCTGGATCATAGCTTTTCCGGGATAACAAAAATCATATTTCTAGAAGGAGACCTCCCAAAAGATACAGGTATGTGCTTTCAAAAAATGGAAATTTGGGAATTATTGAGAAGGACAAATCAACAGAGCATGAGCAAGTCTTGGCGGAAAAGAGGAAAATGGATCATAGCTCTAATCTATGCGAAGAGAAAGCAGAGTAAAGTGACCCTAAAAGATGGGTCACCTAGTTATCAATGAGTATAATCTGGTGGAATTGTATGGGGCTTGGCCGTCCGCAAGACTTGACAATTATGAGACTGAAGGAAATGCGGAAAAGGCATTTCCCTGAGATCCTATTTTCTTTGAAGTCTAAGCAGTGTACAAAGGTAGTTGTAGATCTTCAAGCTTGGCTTGGTTATGATATAGTTAAAACGATTGCGCCGATTCGAAAATCTAGAGGTTTAACTCTCTTTTGGAAGAATTCGGTGGAGATAGAGTTTTTGTTTGAGGATAAGAAACTCTTGGATTTTCAAGTTCGTTTCGGGAAGGAAAGGTTCTTTGTGTCTTGTATATATGGATACCCGATTGCGATCCAGAGATGAGAAGTGTGGGAAAGACTGAGCTGAATCGGTGTTAGTAGGGTAAAGAACTGGTATATGTTTGAGGACTTTAATGATATACTGAATAATGAGGAAAAACTTGGTGGTCCTAGAAGAGGCGATGCTTCCTTTACTCATTTTAGGAATATTTAACAGGTTTGTGGGATGATTGAGTTGCCAAGTAAGGGGAATGCTTTCACGTGGGGTGGTCGACGAGGTGTTGAGTGGATTCAGACAAAATTAGATCGATGCTTTGGTAATCAAGCCTGGTTTGACTCTTTTCCGGCGTCGAACCATTCATTTTTTAAAAAGAGAGGCTCCGATCATCGACCTGTTTTAGTCATATTAGGAAGCTCTCATGATACTTATCGAGGCTAATTCGAATTTGACAAAAGGTTTTTGTTTAGACCTGAGGTGAAAGAGATCATCAAACTGGCATAGAGTAGAAGGTCAAAGAATATTAAATCAGTGTCTGAAAGATTGCGCGAATGTAGGTCAACCTTAGTGTATGGAAGAAAGGGAACTCAATGAATTTTGCTAGTCATATTATAGTATTGGAAGGTGAACTTGAGGAATTGCAATCAGCTCGGAATCCGAGCACTGTAAGATTGATTCAACTTAAGAAGGCATTAGTAAGAGTGTATAGAGAATATGAGATCTTTTGGAAGCAGAAAATTAGAAAACAATGGTTAAAAGAAAGAGATAGAAACTCGAGGTTCTTTCATTCGTCGGTGAAAGCGGATCGGGCAGGGAACTCCATAAACAGTTTAGTGGATATTAGTGGAATTAACCAGTTTGCTGAGGCTTCTAAGGCAGAGGTTGCGATACAATATTTTGGTGATATGTTTCGTTCTTCGGATCCGAGGGAATTTGTGGATTTATTGACTGTTTTGTTCCAAGAATCTCAGATGCAATGAATGAAGTCATAATCAGGCCGGTTTCTAAAGAAGAAGTGAGAAAAGCAGTCTTCTCTATCCGATCCTCCAATGCACCTGGGCCAGACGGAATGTCGGGTTATTTCTTTCACCAGTATTGGGACATTATTGAGGAGAGAGTCTTATTGGAAATTCAGAACTTTTTTGATTCGGGCAGGTTTCCTCATGACTGGAATTATACTCACATATGCCTATTCTGAAGATAAAGAACCCCTCTGCTATGGGAAATCTTAGACCGATCAGTGTATGCTCGGTTTCCTACAAGATTGTGGTGAAGGTCCTTGTTGCGAGAGTTAAACCGATGCTAGATTCAGTGATCTTTGAATTGCAATCAGCTTTTGTGGAGGGTTGATTGATTTCAGATAACATTATAATTGCTCACGAAGCGGTGCATGGCTTGAGGACTCACCCTAGGTTATCTAGAGATCCAATAGCCACGAAGACAGATATGGCTAAGGCCTATAAGAAAATCCACTGGAAAAGCTGGGAATTTCTATGTTTGCCTAAGGATCAAGAGGGACTCGAATTCAAGGACATTGAAGCTTTTAAACAGGATTTGTTAACAAAGCAAGGATGAAGAATTTTACATAACCTGGATGCTCTTATATCGAGATTCTTGAAGAGTAGGTATTTTACTGATCAAGACTTTTTATCGGCTGGTTATGGAACCAGACCGTCCTTCGCTTGGCGAAGCATTCTGCACGGGAAAGAGTTGCTTCAATTAGGTTTGAAGAAGATGACTGGAGATGGCAAGTATACAAGACTGTGGATAGATAACTGGTTGGAAGATGACGACTTTATAAGATCTCCAATGAGGAAACAATCTATTTTCAATGTTAATTTGATGGTATCTGATATCATTGATGTTAATACTAGAACCTAGAACTGTGATAAGTTAGATGATTTTTATGATGTTGGAAGAATTTTGAGGATAAACCCAGTGGTGAATGAAGCAGGTTTTTGGGTATGAACCTAGTGGAACTTACTCGGTTAACTCAAGTTACAAGAAGGCTTTCTCTAGGATGAAAGCTAAATTACTATGTTAAGTAGTTCAAGAGCCATCTATTTATCCTATAACAACTAAGGTTTGGAAAGTTAAAACGTGTCAAAAGTTTAAGAATTTCTTGTGGAGAATAATGTCAGGTGCTTTGGTGGTCTCTGCTAGGGTGCAAGAGCGAGGCATATCCTCTGATGAGATGTGTGAAGTATGTGGGTTCTGAAAAGAAACCATTAACCACGTCCTATTTACGTGTCTTGTGGCTCGTCAGTGTTTGGTCACTTTCTCGGTTTCCTTGTCTGAATGGAGGATTTAACATCAATTTTGAAGTTACTAATATGAATTACTTGTTGGAGAAATCTCAGGATAAGGCTTGGCCAGTTCAGATTCGCCGTTCTTTTCCTTGGACGCTCTAGTACATTTGGAAGAATAAGAACCCGTTTTTGTTTGAAGCAGTTCAATTCACTCCGCAAGAATAGGAACCGGTGTATTCGGAGGCGGAATAGTGGTTTATTGCTAACTCTGTTGATCGAGCTCAAGACGCTCATGTGTCATTGTTGTTAGGAGCCGAAACCAAATGGAGGCCTCCACCAGTTTTCTGGGTTAAATGTAATATAGGCTCTGCTTGGGATAGTAAGAGAGAACTAGTGGAGCAGTTTGGGTACTTCGTAATGAGATGGGTGAGGTGATCCTTTACAACAGATGCTCTTGGACAGAATTGGTGGATAAATATGAAGCCATGTTAAAGTCTTGGATCTGGGCGATTAGAAGTGTGTCGGATTTTCATTTTGTAAATGATATTTTTCGTTTTGATTGTGGGAATTTTGTGAAAGCCATTAACAGATTGGATGATTGGCCTTCTCTCAAGTATCAGGTTTCCCATATTAGTTAAGCCTTGGTGCGGATATCCTTGTGGAGAGTGGAAGGAGAAACTTATTCATCAAATATAGGAGTGATATTGATTGTGAAGAATGTCGTTAGGCAAGAGATGTGGCAATCCTATGTAGCTGCATTTGCTCCTCTTTGGCTTAAGGATCTGTTTGATCAGGATAAGCGTTTGGCATCTAGTTGATTTATAACTTCTTTTGGTTTGCGTAGGTGTTGTTGTATGCTTAAAGTAGACTTGGGTAGTTGGGCGTCCATCGGATTTGGGGTTAACGCAATAGAATTTCGGATGAAAAAACTTTCGAACTGTAGACTATTCAAGGTTTTAATAAAAAATTGGCAGAATGCTTCTAACTTTGATTATTGCTAAATAATATATATTTTGATGTAAAAACAAAAGAATATATATATATATATATAAAATGTGGTTTTTTCCTAAAAAACGCGGAAGTTGGGGGTTTTTCCCGAAAAATGCGGAATCTCGGTTTCTCCTGAAAAACGCGGAATCTTGGATTTTTCCCCAAAAACGCGGAATTTCGAGTTTTTTCCTGAAAAACGCGGAATTTCGAGTTTTTTCCTGAAAAACGCGGAATCCCGGGTTTTTTCAAAAAACGTGGAATCTCGGGTTTTTTTCCGAAAACGCGGAATCTTGATTTTTTTCCTCCAAAAACGCGTAATCTTGGGTTTTACCCTAAAAACATAACTCGGGCTTTTTATTGAAAAACAAAATCTCGGTGATTTTTTTTCCGAAAAACCAAAATCTCAGTTTTTTCCTAAAAATGTAGAATCTCGGGTATTTTTAAAATACACGCGGGATTGCGGTTTTTAAAAACGCGAATCTCGTATTTTCCCGAAAAATGATAGTGTCGGGTTATCAAAAAATGTGAAATCTTTGGTTTTTTTCCGAAATGCTCAAATCAAATATCTAGATGCAATTAGAAATTAGAAAGAAAAAAAAAACATTTAGATGTTACATCTAGATGCTATGTTGAGATACAAAAAAGAACAACATCTGGATGAGCATAGCTACATTCAGATGAGGAAAAGAACAGGGCCTTTCTAAATCCAATTCTCGTATTCGAGTTTATACTCTTTTTCAAACTACTTATTTAACCTGAAAATCATCCAAAAAAATCTCAAAGGTTTAGTAATGATTATAGCATTAGATATGTTTAATTACATGACTATAGAGAAAAAAAAGAGTTAACTGCAATTACCTGATGTGTTCCTTCTCCAACGATTTATTCTAAAGTATTGGCTCACCGGAGTTTCTGGAACCGGTATGCATTTTCCGATCACCGCCAAAGGCCAACTGGTTATAGACAAAAAAAAAAAAAAAAGGCANAAAAGGCATAAAAACCAAAACACTCTGTAATGTTGTCGCAATAAGACTAGAGGTGGGCTATAAAAAAGGAACCGAAACAGAAGTGGAACTCAAATTGCATCAAAACCGAACTACATTTGTAGTTAAATTTGGTTTTGGTGTGTGTAAAAACCCGATAAAACCAGAATCTGAAAATATCAGACCAAGACCAAATTGGAAAAACCGGATCCCATCCATACAATAGACATACAAACCTGATTGAACCAATTCCAATCGAGATGAGCCACATCTCCCAACCAAGCTTAGTCGTTGAGGCAAAAGTTCCAAGGAACTCAACGATGACTACCTATTAAACAGTTAACAACAAGCAACAACGTTATGTTTATGTCTCAGATATACCATCAAAGTTACTTTTGCATGAACAGTGTAGAGCGCGAGAGTCAGTGCCTGGAGTACAATGGTGATACCGATGATGCCCACAAAGAGGTGATTTTTAAGAACTCCTTTGAAAATGTTTATTTCATCTGGCTTTCGGGCATTGAACTCGTTGAAGACCTAACAAATTTAGAATCAGTTTGTTTTCTGATGTGTCTGAGCTTTTTTATATAAAGAGTAAATATCTTTTACCTGGCAGATGACAAAGGCATTGAAGATGACTGTATTCTTCACTCTCTCGGGATTGTTCTTACTCTCCAGATGAAGGATACTTATTCCACGGAAATGTAGGATTAACAAGACCGTAACTTGGTACATAGCCTAATATATGCAAAACAAGGGAGAATCAGAGAAGGCTTAAAGATTATGATCTTTAGAGAAATGAGTAAACTAAGTGGAAGATAACTTACTTGTATAAACAAGTTTCTCCACATGATATTTGTGATGAGAGGTTCTCTGAATACAAGAGATATATACGATCGTCAGAAACTGAGATCACTCTAAATTTGAACAAGACTTAAAAAGCATTTTCAAGTGTAATAATGGTACCTTCGGCCAACAGGAGCTCTATCCATTAAGTGATCAGTTGGTGGTTCAGTTGCTAAAGCAAGAGCCCCAAGAGTGTCCATTATAAGATTGACCCAGAGGAGCTACAAAGATATGGTAGGAGACTCTTTATCAGTACGTAGTATTCGTTTTTAAGTGAACACTTTTGTGTAGATGGAAAGAGATTGAACTATCGAACCTGTACTGCAGTTAGAGGAACATCACCCGAGGATATGGCAGCCACGACATTGATGACAAGTGCGGCAACATTAACCGTGAGCTGAAACTAGATGAATTTTTTAATGTTGGCATACACAGATCGACCCCAACGGACAACCTACAGAAATCAGACCATTATAAAAATGATATCCAATCAAGTTGAAAAGATTATAAATACCCCAAAAGGAGAACATTTCTGAAGAAAATAATTGAGATACAAATTCCAAAAGTATCATGCAACGGAAAAATATCAACAAGAAGCCTATCTTATACAAAAATTGAATCCCTTGGTTTGTAGGGAGACCGACCTTCACAACGGATTCAAAGTTATCATCCAAGATAATGATGTCTGATTTTTCCTTTGCAACTTCAGTTCCTTGGATACCCATAGAGAGACCTATATCAGCCTGCAATTCAGGGGACAAAACAGACATTTTGATTCAGAATACCGACAATGTTCTTGAGTGGTTAGCTATGTAAATATATTGCACCTCGTGGAGTGCAGGGGCATCATTGGTTCCATCACCAGTCACAGCCACGACGTGTCCCCTCCTCTTCAGCGATTGCACAAGAAGAAGTTTGTCACTGGGTGATGATCTACCCATTACCTTCATGTTTAGCAACAAAGTTAGGTATCATTAAATAACTTCCTATAAACACAACCTAAATCATAAGCTTCTTACAGATATCTCTTCACAAATCCTATCTCTTTCTTCTTCTGAAAAGGATCGGAAAACTTTTCCTTCTATTAGATTAGGCTCACTAGCATCTGAGTCTGAGGCTAATATACCGCACTCCACTGCAATTACTTTGGCAGTTTGAAGGTTATCACCAGTCACCATTCGAACCTGAGGCCAAAAGTTGAAATTAGAAACATACAAACGCCCATGAGAAAGATAGTACTCTAGAAATTAAACCAAGTATGAAAAGAAAACCTCGGTGAGAGAAGCAAATAAGATATCTACAGACCTTAACTCCAGCTTTTTGACATAGTAGAACTGAATTTTTTACACCTGGGCGACATGGATCCTACAAGGTATTGTAAATAAAAGAAAATGCAATGAATTGCCATATGGTTAACAGAACGCCATCAAGGCACACTACAAGACTCTTCAAAAAGGGCAAGAAACACTAGATATAAGTAATTCTTACCTTAATACCAACGACAGCCAACAGTACAAGATCATCCTCGGGTAATACCCATCTAGAAAGTTGTTCTTCATCAGTTGGGATCTTGTCCACATCAAATGTTCTGAAGGCAATTGCAACACAGCGTAGACTCCTCGCAGCCATACCATCGATATCATTTCTTAACCGGGCCATCTGAAAAGACAAAATTATTCAAAATAAGAAATTTAAATTATTTATGTCAAAACTCTCATTACCAAATCTGGCAATGAATTGGGATATAGAGGTTTAATAGAGTAAGAAGAAGAAAAAACTGAAAGTAAAAACAGCTTGGACTTCCAGTGAGAAAACGGTTTTAGATAAGACATGATGATACGTTAAACCTTTAGTACAAATTATATCATGATAAAGAGAAACACACTAGTTTACCTTATCTTCACTCATCTCTACAAAATTCTCATTCTCATTCATATAGTGCGTGCATGAACCCAAAACAATTTCAGCAGCACCTTTCCAGTGAACATGGACACCTGAATCTGGCTGAAAATGAATTAAAAGCTCATTAGGATGCTGATTGCCAAGGGGAGAACAACTACGAACGAGAAATAAATAAATACGGCAAGAAAGTGAGAAATCATTACTGATTTCACTGCTACGCCCCTGCGTTTCTTTTCTGAGTTGAATGGAAAAAAATTGTACAACAGAAGACTCAGACCTTAGGGCATCGAAATTCATACCTAACTGCAGAGCTTAAAATATTTAAAGGATTAGTTCTCCTCACAGCTCTATGGATTGGAAACAGGAAAATGTAGCTGGGAAATAAACCTTTATCGCCCAATTGAGAATTGCTCTTTCTGTTGGAGACCCAGAAACCTGAATCTCACCACTCTGTTATCAGAAAGCCATATACATTATTACATTAAATCAACTGAAGTAGAAACCAAAAGGATAATCAGTAAAGTTCCAACAAGTATTATGAGCAATGCCCTCAACAAGTACGGATGTAAAAGCAGGTGGCAGTTTCGAGCTGCTGTCCGGAGGATCCATCTTTTGGAATCCAGTATGACACTCAACAACAGTCATCTGAGAAAAAAAGAAAGTTTTAGGGGGCTCTCTTGCCGGGCACACAATTTAAAATGACAAAAGCTCGCAACTAGTAAAGCCTTGTCCCAAAACTGTGACTTTAAAGGTTGAGCCTCTACATTGCTAAGAGTTATTGTGTTAGAAAGTACAAAAAGAAGAAAGAGCACTAAGATTCACCTCGATTAAGGTCAAAGTTCCAGTCTTCTCACTGCAAATTGTTGTTGCAGACCCCATGGTTTCACAGGCGGAAAGCCTGCGTACCTGCAACCAACATTCTCATATATGAATTTGTATTTATTTCCATGCCAATTAACCGAGTCTCAAAAATGTAAAACATACATACCAAAGCCTTATCTGCCATCATTTTTCTCATGGAGTACGCAAGACTGCCAGTAAGAAACAGAAAAGATCAGTGACGAAAAGACAAACTACTTTTGAGTGAACTTTACAGCAGACTGTCAATGTCTACAAAATTTGACTATTTAATAAATAAATCTTTACAACTCAAACGGCCAAAGCAATTGCTATCGTAAAATAATTCATATAGAAGACCGTAGACTTACGTCAAGGTAACAGCCAAAGGAAGCCCTTCAGGCACTGCCACTACAACAATTGTAACCTACAATGTTCAACGAGTTAAGCTAGACGGCTAGAGATATGAATAAGAAGCTAAAGACAGTATTAGCCATGCTGATTTCCGTAAGAAGCACTTACTGCGACAGTGAAAATTTCAACAAGATCATCTAGCACATGATCAAACTTTGTCTTCCCTCCAACAAACTGCGGAGATCCATCTGTATTTTTCGTGTGACCTGTAAAGTAGCTGCAGGTAACAAAGATTCGTTCAATAACCACTGACATTCACCATTCAAGCGTACCTGAGGAAGCAAAGTATGAATGAATATTGAGCAACAAAAAGCACAAAAATATGAACAGATAAAAGTTGATATTCACCTGCAATGGTGTTTCTCCACCATTGTCCCCTGAGACGCTAGCCATTAATAAGCCCCATTCAGTGTTGACCCCTACCCCAGTAACCTGAGTTTCAAGAATGAATTTTTGACTGAAATAAGCAATTCAGGAAAAAAACTAACTTTATCAGAAGTTTTAAGTGTCTCGGACTCAAGTTTTCCTCTCATAAAGAAAACATGTTTTGCTGCAGAAATTTGCCAAGTACAACTTTACCAGAAAAAGTTACATTTGCTAGTCTGTTTAAGTAACGCTGGCATATAAAGTAAAAGTTAGTGTTCGTCAAGTCTTACCAGCATTGTCCCATTGCCATCTGCAACTTTACAGCCAGACATTAGGAATGGATCCTTAACAGAGTTTTTGTGAACCTGAGAAAGACAACTTGCTCAGACACATGAAATGCATAGATGATGTTCCAAATGCAAGGTCAGGGCGTAAAGCGTACAATTTTGCTCTCCCCTGTCATGCTGGACTCATCAATTGCAAGGGAATGGCCAGCAACTAAAACTCCATCAGCAGGTACCTAATGAAATTATTTGCAGATTTAACATAAATTATGTCTATACTGAAATAGATACTGCACTGAAATAATATGCAACTTGCCTGATCACCAACATTGAGTGTTATGATATCGCCTACCACAATGTCATAAATTGAGATCGCAACTCTTCTCCCACCACGGGTAACCTGACGTGTGAAAGACACAATTATCAAAATCTAACCAATAAAGATGATAGTATACATGAGCTGCATGATCTTTCCAGCTCTAACCTCTAAGACGTATATTTCTTTTTTCTTCATTTAAGTTTTGGAATTGAAGAGACTGCCGATAATCACTGGTAGCTGCCAAGGGAATAGGTATACAAATTAGTTGATCACATCAGCAGTCACATATGGAATCAAGCTCAACAAGGAATATCAATACCTGTCACCACAATGACAAGAAGAACAGCAAAAGCAATGCTGATACCATCGTACCATCCCTTTTCGATACCCTAAAGCAGCCAAAGATATACCAAAATTTAACATTTTACAATTTTTATAAGAAAACTATAAAATTTGGATAATGGAGATAAAATACTCTCTAGCTCATAGAGCATGGCAGCACGCTATCGAACTTCAAAAACATGGAAGCCAGAAAAAACATAAGAAAGGGTCGTTCAAATAATGAGGGTCGTTCTAAAGCTATGTCACATGAAAAAGGACCCAAATTTTCAATGTATGCCTTTTGCAAAATCTAATGTACCAATTCCGAATCTGAATACCTCGGTCTTTATTCCCAATGCCAAAGATGCAGCTGCTGCCACAATCAGTATGATCAAAGTAAGATCTTGAGTAGCTTCCCATACAAACCTCTATGGGACATAAGGGAAAAAAAGGGAAACAAGATATTGATTAAATGGAATAGCCCCACAGATTGAAGCGGAAAAGTCACACAGTTGTAGAAGCTGCTAAAAAGCAAAAATTTAAAAGTATGATACCCAGAAACTCCTCCCTTTCTTATGGGGGTATGTGTTTGATCCAAAAGCAGATTTCCTTTTTGATATGTCATCATCATCCCCAAGTTTGTTTTCAATAGGTCAGATAACCCTCTAACCTAATGAAAGAAAAAAGATAGACGTACATGAATAAGTTGTATGGCTGAGAAATAACTGCCGCATAAAAGTAATAGATCAGCTAAAGCAAAGACATGCCCCTCCAAGCTCTTGAAGAGATACTATATTTTGATCTCTTGATATCGATGTAATTTGCTCCTGTCCGATACCAAAATCACCAACGCCATGAGCTGGAGGTGAGCTAGTACTTCCTAAAAATAAGTAAACTTCAATGAACTATAGTACGGCAATCAGAAAAATCTGAAGAAATTTTCCTGACAGAAAAAGTAGTAAACCCAGTCAATTGATACCGTAAACTAATCACAAATTTTGGAACCATCAAGGTCGCAAATATACAGTGGTTATACTTTTATGCTACATATAACATTATGTAACAGTATGAAGAGTTCAGTGATGAAGCAACCTGTTGAAGTAAATCGACAAAAAAATTAGAAGTTTCAGTCCTAATTAGCCAAATGCATCTGTGACATTGAAATGGTTTTCACTTCTCAATGATTTCAATAGGATCTAAACAGTAAAATTGCATATACCGGGTCAACTTGTATCGCTTGCATATTTTCTGGACCAGACCCTTGAATACGGAATAGAGCAAGACCATCTTCATTGAATGTATTATCAGCAACTTCTTTCTCTGCTATGTACTTCTTGAATCCACTGCTAATACCCCCCTTTAATATTCAACCAGATCGGTTTCATCAGGAAACAAAATCAGCACAAAGACCTGAACTTGAAAACTTGAAAACGATAAAGCTTTGCATAACCACAAAGAACTGAACTGGTTCTTTTCCTTCAAAGATGCGAGCCTATAGAAAAGAGAATAAGATTTCAGGAAAAACAGATAAATCCTACAAAACAGTCTTTTGCAATGCTTATAAACATCGATGAGTGCAGAAGAAAATTTACTTGGGCTGGAACAAATTTCATTGACTCAACCATTTTGCTCGCCATAGAGATTGCAGAAGCTCTTTCTTCCTAAATATATTCACAAACCGGCAATTTAAAAACTACTTGCAAAAGAAACAATGCAGCTAGAACATTACTACCACATCCTTGTTTGGAGAGCTCACCTCCAC
>OVAU01002506.1:0-12418 GCA_900406315.1 Biscutella laevigata subsp. laevigata
AAACAAATATCTCTTACAAAACTCAAACCAAACTAAAATTATAAATTAATATATATATATATATAATAAAGTTAAATTTAAATCCGTGCAACGTGCGGATTTACCTCTAATTTTAAAGGTTATTTTGTTAAAAGTGATTCTGAAATAATACCGTAAAGATTTAGGTTTTGTTCGAATCAAATTATTGGTATAACCAACAAAACCAGACATTTGACAATTGTTAAAATAAAACAGAGAAAGAAACGTGGAAGGCGAGTCTCTCTCTCTCTGAGTATATACGAAGACGATACGTAAAAGAAATCTTGATCCTTTTTCTTTTTGTTTAAATATAAAAGGAAAAAAAAGAATCATTTATGAAGTTTGAAAGAGCTTTCGTCTCATAGGTCTTTGGCTCTCTCGCTTATCCTTCAAAATCTTTCCCCTTTCTTGCTCCTAAACGTTTTCCAAAGTCTCAATCAGTTTCCTTCTTCTGGACATTTTTTGTTTTAGTTTTGTTTCGTTGCGGTTTTAGGTACAGCATCATCTTCTTCTTTTAGCAAGTATTTGCAGTTTGATCGCTAATTCTTTCTTCTGGGTTTTGTAAATATCTGGTTTTTTTTGTTGCTTTTGGTTGTGATCTCTGTGTGTTCTTGCTTCGGGACAACTTGAAGAAGAAGCAAATTTTCGAGTTTGGTGTTTTTTTTGTTTTTCTTTTTAGATTCCAATTTCAATTCTAAATCTTTAGAATTTAAGAAAATATAACATTTCTCAAGGAATTTGTTCAATTTCGGTACTTTTCTTGAAGATTTTTAAATGGCATTCTCGGAGACTCCTCGTGAAAGATTTTCTTGGAAAAAATCTCAGGCGTTGAAATAGAGAACACTGAATTCTTGTTTGACTGTGGATGCTAAACGAATCAAGAGTCGATAGTGAAGAGTCAACATTATGAGGAGGAACGACGATGTTTCTCCGAAATCGACGACTTCCGACGGAGTTGTATCGCGATCAGCTCGGAGTTCGTTTCGTGCTTTGTCCAATTGCCTTCGGGTTATTTCCTCTAGTGCTTCTACGGTTGCTCGCTCCGCCGTATCTGCCGCTTCGTCCGTCGTCAACCGGGACACTGAATCTCTTCACGATCAGGTAAAAGAAATCTGATTCCAAGAAAGATCAACTTTTGTTTTAGTATTTCGTGGCTTTGCAATCACTTTGTTTGAAATCCTTTGGGAACTTTCTTTTGCCCGGTTCTTGGGGGAAAATCTTGCTTATGTTTCTCTTTAGGTGACAAGAATCCTTTGGGATTTTTACTTCATTTGGATTATTGATCGTTTTGTCTCTTTGGTTTACTCTTTGGATGAGAAGGTACTATGGGCTGGTTTTGATAAGCTAGAGAAAGAAGATGGCAATACTCGAAGAGTTCTTCTCCTAGCATTTCAGTCTGGATTTCAAGTTTGGGATGTCGAAGAAACAGAGAATGTTCATGTTATAGTCTCCGCTCATGTTGGACAAGCATCCTTCATGCAAATGCTACCGAACCCAATAAACTCGACGGATTCAGATGACAATTTTTCTGAGAGCCGTCCACTTTTGGCTGTGTGTGGTGACAGTTCTTGGGAAGAAAATTTGGATAGACAGAGTACTTCTGACAACCCCAGAAGTGAAACCGTAGTTCCTACCAATGTCTATGTCTACTCGTTAAAGTCTCAGTCTTATGTGCATACACTGAGATTCCGGTCTGTCATCTATACAGTTAGATGCGGTTCTCGAGTTGTTGCTGTACTACAATCAGCTATGGTTCGGATTTCATACTGTCACTTTTGTTTCCCTGATTTTTCTGTTCTGAGACTAACAATCTATATCTCAAAACATATATGTGCAGATATATTGCTTTGATGCTAGAACATTGGAAATACATCACATGATTGCCACTAACTCCATCGCATATAGCTCCTTGGGTGTTGGGTATGGCCCTCTTGCAGTTGGTCCACGGTGGATTGCTTACAGCGGAATTCGTATTGCTGATTCTAGATCATCACTTCTCACTCCAGAACTTATCTCAGTGGCATCATCACCCAGTGTTGCACAATTTGCTAGAGAATCTGGCAGGCAACTCGCTTCTGGGATTGTAAATCTTGGAGATAAAGGGTGCAAGTCACTTTATAGATACTGCTCAGAGGTTCTCCCCAATCCGTATATTCCTGGTTTGAAAGGCATTGCAGTTCCTAATGAAAATGTGCCAAATGCAGATAGCATAGGAATGGTATACTCAGAATCTTCCTCGAGTTGTTTTACTCTCAAGTTGATTTTCCACTGGTCTGTGCTTTAACCATATCAATGGTCTGTACAGGTTATTGTCAAAGATATTGTGAGCACTAGCGTCATAACACAGTTTAAGGCACACAAGAGTCCGATTTCAGCTCTGTGCTTTGATCCAAGTGGCACGCTTTTGGTGACTGCTTCGATTCAGGGGCACAATATTAACGTCTTTAAGATAATGCCAAGAATCTCAACTAGTAGAGATGGGAACTCAGCGTCGTTTGTGCATTTATTCAGGCTTCAGCGTGGTTTCACTAATGCGGTAAGCATAGCCCTCTTCACTTACATACGTTGAAAATGTAGTGCTTTTGATTCACCTTAATGAGATTCTTCAGGTGATCCAAGATATCAGTTTCAGCAATGATAGCAATTTGATAGTGACTAGCTCTTCAAGAGGGACAAGTCATCTGTTTGAGATTAATCCTGAGGGAGAGGTGAATTTTCCGGTTCATCTATATGCAATTAACAAGATAAGAAGCGGAAACAGCAGTGGGTGGATTGGAACCATGAGCGGTGCTGCAGCTGCAGCAGCGGCTGGAATGGTTGGAGGCTCTCTTCCGGGTGCAGTCGCATCAACTTTCTGTAACTACGATGAACCAAATAAGAACAACGACTATGGTTCTGCTTCTGATGATAGCTCTAAGAAGAACCTTTTGGTTTTTGCTCCTTGTGGGCAAATGACACAGTATGCTTTGAAGGGAAATCCGGGTGGGGCTGGTCATGAGAGTACGGCCATGGCGGGGTTTGATATTGAGTCGGATTTAGAGACCGAAGGAAAAGTAGAGGTTGAGCCAATACGAAGATGGCTTATAATCGAAAACCAATCCAGGAGAGAGATGCAAGATCATCAGAGTGACGCATATGGAGGTGGAACAACAGTGGATTCTAAAAGTAAAGTGTTTCCTGAGTCTGTCAGAAATCAGAGTGTTGAGGAATCTTGGAGAGTATCTAAGAAAGGAAAGAATCAGTTGTACATATCTGAAGCAGAGTTACAAATGTATCAGCCGTCTCAGCTACCGTTATTCTCAAGGGGAAAGGTAAAAGCTCTTTTCCTGTAAGAGAATGATCTTGAAAATTTGGGTAATGTGTCATGTAGATATATCTCATATGCTCTATATTTTGCACAAGAACAGTTTAGGTTTCATGAATTGGTGTTGAATCCGAACGAAGAGACTAGTGGTGAAGTTGGAGGGGAGATGGAGATTGAAGAAATCCAAACTCGAACAATTGAAACAAGAACAAGAGACTTGGTCCCAACGTGGGGTTATGTCCACTCTCCAAAATCCCAACAAGTGATGAAAGAGTGAGTTTCTGGTTTTAGCTTCTACACTTGGGTTTTTTTCTTTGTCTCTATTGTTGACATTAGTATTATATGCCACAGATCAGTGCAGAGTCCAGGGAATACCTCACAAGGTGATCAAGTGGCTGCTAAAGAGAGTCATGTAACAGAGACTCAGCCAGAATGTGTAGAGAGCAAAGAAGATAGCTTAAGATCAGAAGAAGAGAGCTTGAGAAGTGAAGGAGATAGCTGGGTATCAGAAGAAGGGACTGAAAGAAAGCCTGTAAATAAAGAAGGTGTTGCAGAGGAGAAGGATCATAGTGAGGAGGTTGAAGAGGAGTGGGAAGCATGATGTTTATTTTTTTGCATCAGAAACTAAGCTTCAACAACAGAATAACAAAACAATAGTGGAAAAATGTATAGAAAAAGAAATTGACATATGTTTTAGATGTAAATAGCGATATACTCATTGCTTCATTGATTCATAGATGCAAAACAAGAAGAAAAAGTTTCTTAAACACTTTTTGTAGCACCTTTATAATCAAGTTCGTAAATAAGAAAGAGCTCTCAACACACTTTTTGTAGTTTGTACTTTAGAGTGTTTGACAAAAACTACAAGTTGGTTTTATGTTCTATAATTAGTGGATTCTAAAACTAGCAAGTGGACCAAGAGCTACGTTGATTACAACTTCTACAATCCAAAAGTAAAGTCGAATGATGAGTTTAGGCAGAGTGTAAAACCAGAAATGGTCCAAATTTTCATGTTATATCTATATAGGAAACTTTGACGAAGAGAGAACGATTGATTTTACAGAGCATTCAAAGCTTCATACAACAAGTACAAAATCTTATTTCTAATAGTTCCAAACACCGAATTTTCCTCAAGCCACTTAAAATTAAAGATGTCTACAAACTTTAATTTAAAGCTTTGACTAGTTGATGTCTAAATATATATTAAACGTTTGTTTAAGGAAGATAAATTTACGTTTTCGTACCTGAAAGATACTATTTTGGTACTAAGAAAAAGGACGTAATCGAAATTAAAGAAGAAATTAGTCCTGAGAAAGTAAATTCTGAAGTTGAAGCTCCAATGTCTTTGTTCAAAGACTTTATTTAGATGTAAAGTTATGTCATGTAACCACCAAAAGCTCCTTTTCATCTAAACTCTTTTTAATCATCTGTGTGTTTGCCTTGCTTTGACTTGTCGTTCTCTTAACTTCCCTCCTTCAACATAAAACCAAATCTTAAAATCAACATCTGATAACCAAACCGACATATAACCGAAATGTACCAAATATAACCTGGTTAATTAAACAACTATATCTTGCGGTTTACACGTTTAGTATCATAAATATCGACATAATTATACTTAACCGAGTGATATTTCTATCAAATTAAACCGTATTCTTTCTGATTTGTAAGTTCTAATAAACATACATTTCTTTTATTCAACACATGAAACCTCATAGAAGAATCTGCCATTAATAACCTAAACACAAAGCAAGGTTAGGTGAATGAAATAGACCCTTTTTGAAATAAATCATACAATACATAACAAACGTAAGCTCCATTTTTCCCTCTTAAGGACATTCATCTCCTTTTAGACAAACTCACATTCACAAAAGGAAACAGAGACCATAACACAGAGATCAGAGAGGAAAAAGATGCAGCTTCATATATCTCCGAGTTTAAGACATGTGACTGTGGTCACTGGGAAAGGATTAAAAGAGTTCATTAAAGTGAAAGTTGGTTCAAGAAGATTCTCGTATCAAATGATGTTTTATTCTCTTCTCTTTTTCACTTTTCTTCTCCGATTTGTCTTCGTTCTCTCCACCGTTGATTCTATCGACGGTGGTGATCCCTCTCCTTGCTCCTCTCTTGGTACGTTTCTTCTACTCCCTTCATTTCTTTTATGTTTTTCTCTATAAAATATATCGTATACATGAATAATATAAACGAAGATATTGAACCATTTCTAGAGATTTACGCCCAAGAATGAATAATCCAAGAACTGGTCGGTTTGTTTCAGGTTTCTTTTGTTGTATTATGGTCGACCTTAATAAATTTCTAAAAACATTTTACAAATAAATATAGTCCAAGTTAGCGGTGGGCATTCGGTTATTCGGTTTGGTTTGACTTATTCAATTTTCGGGATTTTTGGTCTTTTAAGAATGTGTTCATTCCGTAAAAAGCTCTATGTTGGTTCAGTTAATGTTGTTTGTGTTTAGATTTTTTGGTTTTTTAAAGATCCGTCCATTCGGAAAAAAATTCTATAGTGATTCAATTTTAGATTTGTTTTTGTTTGATTTTACATTAAATCGTAATGTAAAAATAAAAATAAATAATTATTTTCAATTAATATTGTATATTTAGCCTACTTATGGTTTCAATTAAGTTTAGTTCGGGAAATTTGATATATAAATTTTTTATCCATTCGGGTTTTAACAAAATTTAGTAAGAGTTAAATTTGATGATTTCGATTCCATAAATTACCATTCGGTTCGGTAATTATGCCCATTGTCCAAGTATTGATTCATTATATTTTTCTTTTTAAATAACAGCTTGCTTGGGGAAAAAACTCAAGCCAAAGCTTTTAGGAAGAAGGGTTGAGTCTGGTGTAAGTTCTCTAACTTCAGTTTCAAACTATTGAGCATATTTACATTTATTTATTTACTGCGGTTAAAAAGGTTAATTCTCTTGGTAATTTCTCTAGAATGTTCCAGAAGCCATGTACCAAGTTTTGGAACAGCCTTTAAGCGAACAAGAACTCAAAGGAAGATCAGATATACCTCAAACACTTCAAGATTTCATGTCTGAAGTCAAAAGAAGCAAATCAGACGCACGAGAGTTTGCTCAAAAGCTAAAAGAAATGGTGATATTGATGGAACAGAGAACAAGAACGGCTAAGATTCAAGAGTATTTATACCGACACGTTGCTTCAAGCAGCATACCGAAGCAACTTCACTGTTTAGCTCTTAAACTAGCTAACGAACATTCCATTAACGCAGCCGCACGTCTCCAGCTTCCAGAAGCCGAGCTAGTCCCAATCTTAGTCGATAACAACTACTTTCACTTTGTCTTAGCTTCAGACAATATTCTTGCAGCTTCGGTTGTGGCCAAGTCATTGGTTCAAAACGCTCTAAGACCTCATAAGATCGTTCTTCACATCATAACGGATAGGAAAACTTATTTCCCAATGCAAGCTTGGTTCTCGTTGCATCCTCTGTCTCCGGCAGTAATTGAGGTCAAGGCATTGCATCATTTCGATTGGTTATCGAAAGGGAAAGTTCCGGTTTTAGAAGCTATGGAGAAGGATCAGAGAGTGAGGTCAAAATTCAGAGGCGGATCATCTGTTATTGTAGCTAATAACAACGAGAATCCTGTTGTTGTTGCTGCTAAGTTACAGGCTCTTAGTCCTAAATACAACTCCTTGATGAATCACATCCGTATTCATCTCCCAGAGGTAAGTTCGATCCCTGACTCGTGAAGAGTACTCAAAACATTAGACCCACAAAACTAAAACCCTTTTTCTTTTACAGTTGTTTCCGAGCTTAAACAAGGTTGTGTTTCTAGACGATGACATTGTGATCCAAACTGATCTTTCACCTCTTTGGGACATCGACATGAATGGGAAAGTAAATGGAGCAGTGGAGACATGTAGAGGAGAAGACAAGTTTGTGATGTCAAAGAAGTTCAAGAGTTACCTCAACTTCTCAAACCCGATAATTGCCAGAAACTTCGACCCAGAGGAATGCGCTTGGGCTTATGGAATGAACGTTTTCGACTTGGCAGCTTGGAGGAAGACTAACATAAGCTCCACTTACTATCACTGGCTTGACGAGGTAAATCAAAACCACTAGCTATCCAACAATAACTATCAAGCAGCCAATTGCTTGACTCAGACCATTTTTCGTGTATATGTTGCAGAACTTAAAATCAGACTTGAGCTTGTGGCAGCTGGGTACTTTGCCACCTGGGTTGATAGCTTTCCACGGTCATGTTCAGACCATAGATCCGTTTTGGCACATGCTTGGTCTCGGATACCAAGAGACCACAAGCTTTGCTGATGCTGAAAGCGCAGCTGTTGTTCATTTCAATGGAAGAGCAAAGCCTTGGCTTGACATAGCATTTCCTCATCTACGTCCTCTCTGGGCTAAGTATCTTGATTCCTCTGACAGGTTTATCAAGAGCTGTCACATTAGAGCATCATAATAAATCAAAAACCAAAACTCAATTCGTGCATTGGCTTTACCTAGAGAAGAGAGATTTTCACAGATTAAAACATAAAACAGAGGAGCAAACCTTTGGAGGTCAAGATTCCTTCTTCCAGGTCATGTTTTTGCCGTCTCTTCAGTTTTCAGTCTCCCCTGTTTCTAAGTTTTTGTACTTTCAAACTGTTATAGCGAGAAAGTAAAACCATTCTATGTATTAATGTAAGAACACATAATGTGAGAGACTATCTGCCAAATTCTACTTAAATTTACATGTGAATAGATAACATTGCGAGAAGCAATTGGAGTTTACAATGGCATGCCATTATTCAGCAGATAATACGATAAATGATAAAAGGAAAGCAACAATAAGACTAAGAAAGCCGAGAGAAAAGAGAGCAAAATAAATGGCGACATTTTTTTCAGCTGAAGCAAGAAGCAAACCAGTTGACTTTTCTTGAGGTTTTTGTCCAAGTTAAGCAACTGGTGGACGAAGGACATGATCCTGAGAAGTATCGACTGAAGCAGGAGGCATGAACTGCCACATGGCAACTCCTGGGTAACTGATGATCGGCACCATCTTGTTTCCGGGAGCTTGGCCTTGCGCAGAAGCATAAGCAGTTGGCATCATAGGTGGAGCTGGGAAAAAGCTTGGTTGAGGAGCATTCATGGCTTTCAGCTGTTGCTCCAACTTCTCTTTCTCTGTTTTCAGTCTCTGTTTCTCATCCCGCAGCTCGTTTTTCTCAGTCTATTAAGATAATCCGGAAACTAGTAAGCATTCAACGGTTTTATGTGGAGAAAGTAGGATTACAAATAGAAGGAAATTTCACCTTTAACTCTTTGATTTTATCCTGAAGACTTGAGTTGGAGTCCTTCAACTTCTGGGCCTCACCCCGTAGCTGTGACACCATGCGGACAGCATCAACCAAGATAGCAGCCTTGTCTGTTTTGGGAGGTTTTCCAGGCTCCAAAATTACACCCAGTTCCATAAATCTGTAATTCATTTAAAAGGCGATAAATTTTGGTACCCTGCTAGAGGAAAAGAAGAAAAAATGAAATTGAACATATTACTTGTCATTCAGCCTATCCCGTCGCTGCTTCTCTCGACAGGCTTTCGAGCTAGTGGCAGAGGACGATTCACATCTACCCCTGAGACAAGTAATGACCACCAGGATTACTTTTTTGTGATACCTTACCAACCAGTACTATTTCAAGAGCGCCAATACAGATCCCCAAAACAGTTAAACCATGAACCGCTTTCTCAAAATTTTAAACTCTATAAAATTGCTAGCGTTTTGTGGATAGGTCAGTCTTTAGAATAAAAGGGTAATATGCATAGTTTACCAAAGAAGCTTACCTCTTTTTGGACCCAGGTTCCTTGCTGGCTTCTGAGTTTCCAGCCGAGCCATCAACTCCCACACTGAAAAATACATTGAAGCAACTACGTATTAATACAAGAGAATTACCAGAAATCATTCTAACACTTATCTCCAGAATAGCCATGACGATTTCTACTCAACCATGCAGCAACTTACAACTGATCACTTCCAAGGAAGAAGATTTTATTAAGAAATATTGGCATCGTAAGGTAGACCATCCAGTCAGATGGAAGGCCCTATCCAAAAAAAACGAATCTAATTTCCACCTTATAAAGTGATATAGATCAATTGATTCCGGAATCTAACAAACATGTCAGAAGTACACTAAAACATGTCAGGCACACACGGTTGACTTTAGGTAAACAAACCCAAATCCTCTCGCGAAGACACGGATCCATAGTTAATATCATTTAACCCACTGTAAGGATATCTAACCACCTAAAGTACATATTCTAAGCATACAAAGTATTATGGATGATAAAGAACTAAAAAGGGTCTCAGTTTCTTCTCTATAAGCTACTCAAACAATCCCATGAGCTTTCATTTAGTCAAGCATATTACAAAGTCTGTCATTTTACACAGATACTTGTTAATACTGGCAAAAAAATCCTTTTAAGCCAATATGTAAGGAAGTAATTAGCGTTAAAGACTGTAAAAACACAACACCTTCGCATGACAGTAACCAAATAGAAGCAATCAAATAAGGAAGGAAGTAAACTGATTTCTCCCAATTCAATCCAAAATTGAGATCCGAACCCTAATTGAAGCACTTAGAATCAGAGGGAATTAGTTCACCTGAAATTAGGAGAAACGCCACTAGGTTGCTGAACAGGCCAGGAGAATCCTGGACCTTGGATTGTGAAACTCCCGTAGTCAGCATCGATCAAGTCGCTAATCCAGTTAGCGTTTTCGGGCGACACCATATCTCCTGAAATCCACCGGTGAGTAAGAAAAAGTACGGTGAGATTTTCACTCCCGGATATAATTGAATCTTCCCGGCGGCGATCAGCAAGAAGCTATTTCTGCCGTTAAAAAACTTTTGGTCGAAGGGAACAAATGGGAAAAAAACTGTTGGAGGAGACGAATTGTGGAATCCATAGACATAGGGAGTGGTTTTCACGCGCTTACTTCTTATCTTTTGGGCTTGCCCATACACTATACGAATTTTTTTTTTTTTTTTCATACTTTTACTGTGCGACCGTTCGAAACGGTAAACTATACTATAGAATTAAAGAGATTGTCGTCGTCCTCCATGAACTCTTTGAGAAATCAAAAAAAGCACGGAGTGTGGGATAGCTGTTCCTATGTAAGAAAAAATCTTTTAACGTTCTCTAGCTCGCCTTGCAAGAAGGTCTGTTTTCTTGTTACGCTCTGTGAATTTGTACACCACACTGAAGCTTGATAGTTTGTCTAGTAACTCGTAGAGCTCTTCTAACTTCGTGATGAATGCAGACCACTCGTTGGGATTTTGGGTCATCCGAATAAGTTTTTGGGAGTCTGATACGAAAATGTCGCAGTATCAATGATATATGTCTATATTAACCACTTTCATACCCTCTGTGTTAACTACTCTTATATGGTTGTAAAAAAAAGAAGTGTTTTTAGGTCAACAACTACTTTTATGGAAAAAACTCTCCCATCTCTCTAAAAATCTCTCTCTTGCTAGGGCGATTTCCGATACGATGGAGCTTCTCAGCGAGAGTGTAGAGCGGCGGAGAGATCAAATCGCCGGCTTCTGACTCGACCCGCGTGCACTGCAACTTTCCTTTTCTTCTTTTTCTTCTCCTCCGCTCCAGACCCAGACTAAGCTTCGCCAAAGGAGGGAGCCTCCCAACATATCCTCCCGCCGGAGGCTTAGTACTCGGTCCTTCGCTCAGCTCCGTGGCTGGTGGCTCTCGGACTCGCTTCCGGTGAGTCTCCCGCTAGAGCTCTGGTGCCTCCTTCGCTCTCCGACCAAGATCCAGGATGGAGACTCCCACTCTCCATCTCTGTTACATGCATGCCTTCTCCGCCTCTCCAGGTGTCGCGCACGACGGGGCCGTGGTGCGGCCTAGATCTGCGGCGGAGGATGTTCTCAGCTCCACGTTCGTCTTTTCTTCTCGGTTGGCTTCGTCTCCCCCTACGTCCATCCGGTTGGGTCCCGTTTCACGAGCTCGGGGCGGAGATGTTAGCTCTTCCGCGGCGGAGATTCGATCTGGATCGGTTCCTCTTTGTTCGACGCTAGGGAAAGGGGCAGATCCGAAGTCTCAGCCTCACATTCACGACATCTGCCTACACCGAGGCCTTCTGGAGAAATCGGCGCGCGGCGGCGAATCTTTCTCGGGTGGGCGGCAGTGGCGAAAGCTGTAAGATAGAGATTACCTAGTTTTAGGTTTGGGTTTTTAAATCTTCGTTAGACTCTGTAATTTTCATTTCATGTGTTGAGCATAGACCCTATAAATTTTTTATTGAGTTAGGATTTTATTTTAATAAAAACCCTTAAAAAACAATTACTTTTATGTATCTATTATATTAAAACAAAGTTTATCTAATTAAAAAGTTAAAATGAATTTTTTCATTAATCCCTAGGCAGAATTTGTTACAATAATATTTAATAACTATAAACAAAATCTATATAATCACGTAACTTAAAATCTATATTTAAATTTATTTTTAAGATTTAAAATCTAGAGGAAATATTCTATCTATTCACTTTTTCTCTATTTTATAAAATCTAAACAATAAAATTACTATAAGGATATTTATCTATATCATAAATTTACATACAAAACTTTATTTTAATTTTTTCTTTTCATAAATATTCAATATTAATAATATTTAATTACAAGAGTTATAATATTTTAAAATAAATAAAACAATTTCCGCATTAAATGCGGGCAAAATCCTAGTTAACTTTAGATAAATACATAATATAAACTACCGTACGTGTTTATTTTTGTTATTAACATTTATTATTAACCTTTTAGAATATGAAAACTACCGTATTATAGGTTCATATATCTAATTTTATTTATCTTGTTATTAATAAAATAATTCATCATAATTTTTGTTGTAGATAAACTCTATTTTAATATAATAGATATATTATATTAGGAAAAAATAATATATATATATATATATATATTATTAAACACATATATAAATATATATATATATATAACATTATCTTTAAATATATTAATACGTATTTTTCCGCATATTAATATATATTTAAAGATACACATCTATTCTATTAAAACAGGGTTTATCTACTTAAA
>OVAU01002508.1:0-12411 GCA_900406315.1 Biscutella laevigata subsp. laevigata
TTAAAATACTTAGGAAAATGGTGGAGTTTGAATTGAATTTGTTAAAAATATTGTCTTTATATTTTGTTATTTAAAAAATCTAAACAATCAAAAATATATATACAGTTAAGTTATAGAATATATTTATAATTTTTGTTATTTATGTTTAAGAAAACTAATCTATCTTTACAAAATTAAATCACCCAAAAAGTTTCTAAAAAATACATATTTTGAATAAATTAAACCAATATCTATGGTTAAGAAATATAAATTTTCCTTTAATTATTTTTTTTAAAACGAAAAAATAATAATATATTATTATAGTTATCTCTTATAATTAACTTTTCTAATTATTTAATCAACAAAAAATATTTTCTCAATTTGAGAGTAAAATTTTAATATTAAATCGAAATTAAAAAAATATTAGGAAACATTTATTTACTAACTTTAACAAAAAAAAAAAACATTTATTTACTAATGATTAAATCAACGAAAAAAAATTTCTCATTAGAAATTAAAAGTTTAATATAAAAACGAATTATATAAAAAAGATATTTATTGAGAATATATTGTATGACAACACGAATAAAAATATTCTATTAAAAACGAATTAAATATAAATTTGTTTGACAATAGATTTAAGATATTAAAATAAAAAATAAAAAAAATCTAAAAAAATTGTGGAGTTGACATATCAGCCAAATCGATTTTCTTGGATATCTTTGCGGATAATCAGGCTAACAATTTGAGGTNTAAAAAAATCTAAAAAAATTGTGGAGTTGACATATCAGCCAAATCGATTGTCTTGGATATCTTTGCGGATAATCAGGCTAACAATTTGAGGTTGTTTCAAATTTCGGAAAACTGTAAAAAAAACATAATTACGTATATTAATTACATAAATAAGCCCAGAAAAGGGGAAGGAGAAGAGAGGAAACTGCAACAGTCTTGGGCAAAATTGAGTTTTGTTCCCTAGAGATTCGACTCGAACAGTATAAACATATTAATCACGGCGAGAGATTAAGTGCTGAGGAGAGGAAGTAGTGGTGAACGAGGGATTAGGGTTTACCTCTCTCTCTCCGCTATAAACCTGGGCCTCGCCAATTTCTCTAATCGAATTCCGTTGCTCTGATTTCGAGCATTGATACGAGTTTCTGTTTGGTTGCCCCTGAAATCATAAACTCGATTTCTCAGTGAAGGTATACGTTGTATTTTGTTGAACAGACCTAGAATTCTCTTTGTTTTGCAATTTATAGTTACTTTCCCCAACACAAAAGCTTATTTAACTATAATTAGTAGTAGGGGTTGATCAATGCATAAATTTAGATGCATGAGGGTGGATACATATGTTAATTCATCTAATCGTTTTCTTGCAATGCTGATTTTGGTGCATCATTCTGCTGTTTTTCCCAGGTTGAAAGCTGCTTTTATAGAGAATGGAAGCATCACTAGGAGCTCAAGGGTTAGAATTTAAATGGGGGAAAAAGAGAGGAGTTGGTGGAAAGAAGAAAGATGTGCAGTTCTATGAATCTTTCACCTTTGACGGTGCTGAATACTATCTTTACGACTGTGTATTAGTTGACAATGCTAATGAACCAGAGTCTCCTTATGTCGGCAAGATCATCAAAATTTGGGAACACACTAATAAACATGCAAAAATCCGAAGGCAAGTCAAGCTTCTTTGGTTCTTTAGACCGTCTGAGATTTCGTCTTGTCTTGAAGGAGTCCCAGACGTACTTGTAAACGAACTGTTTTTGGCATCTGGTGAAGGTCTCGGCCTCGCTAACGTCAACTATTTGGTAACTGATTATTCTTCTGTATACTGTTTTGAAATTTGCATTCTCTATATTACTTGTTGAGCATAATTATTGGCTCTCCACTTTTATGTTGTTGAATGTTATATTCTTTACAGTAGCTGACTAGTTCTCCGCTCACGAACAGATGTGCGTCAAGTAGCTTTTTTAGTCCTCTTTGTTACCCTGACACAGATCTCAACCCAGAGCATATGCTGAAGTTAATTGCGACTATAAAGTCTGCTGATAGGCAACAAGGATATGTAGTTTCTTTTTTAATCCTTAACAGAAATACATGTACCAATTACTATTGACTTGATTCTATCGTTCTTCCAAGTGTATTTGGATGTTGAATCAAACATGTACTTCTGTCTCACCTTTGCATCAATTTTTGGTTGACCTTTGCAAGTGATTTGTTAGTAAGTTACACCTGCATGTGTACTGATATAATTGTTCCACTAGGAAGCAATTGGTGGAAAATGCTCTGTTCTATGCATTTCGAAGGACAAAAGAAATCCACAACCCTCGGATGAAGAAATCAAGTCAACGGACTTTGTGTTTCATAGAGCATTTGATGTTGGAAGTCGCAAAGTTCTAGATACGATTGATGAAAAAATTGCTGGAGTTGACGGTACATTTTATGTCATCTTGCTAGCTTCGATATTTTCCTCTGTGATCAATAGCTATCTTGATTCTTATTTACATCACACCTTATTTTCACTCTAATTGTTGCAGTTAAATTTATCTTTAACAGAGCGGGTCGTGAGAAAGAAGCAGCTGCTGTGCAGGAAATTGAAGCAGACGTATATGGGAATCCAGATAGTTTGAAACCCAATGGCTTGGATAACAGGCCGCAAAAGAAACAGAAACTAGATGGTTCTGTTACAGTATCATATGAACGAAATACAAACGGTTTGCAAAACATTTGTTCTGATGGTAAAACAGATACAGGATATTTTAAGAGACCTAGAGACAAAGTGGCAAGAGAGGAAGTCCCTCCCGAGAAGCCCAGCTCTGTTAAGAAGCAAGATCTGGGGGTGTCAGTTTCTGAAGGAAAAGTTACAAAAACTGCAACTGAAGGTTTATCCAAGAAACCTAGTTTTAATGGTAAGCTATTACCAGATGCTGAGGGCAAGCTGTTGGCAGCTGATAATGAAAGAAATTATCAAGTAATTGAAGTGAGCCGAAGGCCGAATGCTGTAAGTTTATATTTAGAGACTTACTATTCCATTCCTGCTATATTACTTGGTTTATATTGATTTGGTAGTGGCAGCTTTTAAACTTTGTAAAATCTTAGATGCAAGGATTTGGTTTCGCAAGAACTCGATTCTAAAAGTAATAATTTTGTACTTCGTCTTTCACTTTGTATGTGGTAGAATTGTGGTGATGTTCTGTCATTCTTATCATCATATTACTTGTTACCGCAGGGCTTGTAAACATGGAGCTTCATCTAACAAAATTTTGGTTTCCCTTTTATTGATCTCAGGTAAAAAGCAAATGGTTCCAGAATCTTGTAAGTAGTAATCCCTTCCTTTTGCACGCCAGTTCTATCAATGCTCTTTTTCCTGTATTTTCTTCTTTGACATGGTTATTCTTTGATTTAAGTAAGGGGACCTTTTAATTCTATTCTAGTGAGTCGTTAATGGCTCAGTCATATGCTAGTCAGAATTTAGTATATTTTTATCATTAGTATGTTCGAGAAACTCGATTGTTTCTTTGATATCCGCACTCGAGTAGTTTCTCTTACATACGCACCCATTTTTTGTCAAGCCATTGTAGTTTTTTTGAAATTACCTTTTGGGTTTTACATCTGGTCTGACTTTAAATTCCATGACTAGCCTTGGGAAGAAGATATGAGGGAAGCAGAAGAGAAAGGGACTCTTGTGCTTCTTCAAAACTTGGATCCTACTTATACATCTGATGAAGTGGAGGTATATTTAGCTAGTAGTGAAATTTTTTTTTTTAGGAGTCTCTTAAAGCGCATTTTGTATTTGCTTCAATATATCCAAAGTAAATGCCCTTCTGTCATCTTTATTTGCTATCTAAGAAATTATGAATTACATATCAGGATATTGTCTATTCTTCGTTAAACGAGCAATGCAGAGCAAGGATGATAGAGTGTACATCAGTCACGCTTCATCATATTGGTAAGCTACCATTTTACTCACATGGGGTTCTAACTTATGGTTCTCGCCTACTAGAAATTGAATGAGGAGCCTTACTATGACATCTTACATTGGTTGGTGTACAGGTCAAGCTTTAGTCATTTTCAAATCAAGAGAAGCCGCCGAAAGCGCTATTGAAAGATTAGATGAGGGATGCTTGTTGCTACCAAAGGGCAGGTAAACCCTCGCATTACATGTTGCGTTGTTTCTCTTAGCTTCCTATGATAAATTGTAGAAAGCTGTACTGTGCCATGTACTGGCATACTTTCATCCCAGTATATAAGACTTTAACGTCAAATCAAAACTTCAGCATTTTCAGAATCAACGTCTCTGAGAACTTTTGTTGGTAATATTGCTAAAAAAAACTAATCAGTGTTTAACCTTGTCAAAGAAGCAATTCGCAATGCAGAAGTGACTTTATAATGGTTTTCATGTGTACCTGTCACATTCTTTTGCTAGAGACGATGAACTCTGTTGAATGTATTTCTGATTTCATTTCACTTCAAGCATCTTTTCTTCATGCTGTATGATGTGTATTAATATGTGGATTATGATATTCGGTTTTTGCTTAACAGGCCCCTTGTTGCTGATTTTGCTAAGATTAATCCTCCAGGGAAGCCGTCACCATTCTCCGGCCATATCAAACTACAAAAAACCCAAATGCGACGAGAGACAGTACTGTTTTCACTGTCCTTGCACATGCACAACTAAGAATGCATTGTTTATTGATCAATGTTCTTTCTTTTGTGGTTTTTATGTATTTTTTTCAGAGAGAAGCCGTTGCTACATCACATTGTTCTCAGCCGAACAACCTTGAATTTGAAATGGCACTGGAATGGTGCTTGCTCCAAGCCAAATCTAAGCACGCGATTGAAACGATATCTAAGGTATTAGATTTAACAGTCATGTATTGCCACTAGTTTGGCTGAAAATGAGTTTCTGATTGGAAAATAACTGGATCTTTGAACCCATTGTAGCGGCAATTAGTGGAGGAAAAATCGTTGCGGATCAACTTCAAGCCTAAACTTGCTTAGCTTCAGAATGTCTTTGTCGTGTAAGTATGAACTCTTTTTCCCCCCAGAAAACCAACTTATCTGTAATTTACTTTGTTTCATATTTTCATACAGAAAACATCACCGAGTGTACATAAGAAGGAAGATCACATCTCTCTTTTGGCCTTGAAGACAGTAACTAAAGAGTTTTGGGATCGTACTAAGAAAGATTGTCATGACTCATGTAATCGAATCCACCAACTTTGACACGGTAAACGAATGGTTTTTTTTTTTCTCAGTGTTATTCGAAACCAAAATTTGCAGGAAAATATGATGAATTTTCCTTTTTTGAGCTCTTTCTTTCTGACATGTGTATAGGAACGTACTCAGATGCGGTTTCTATTCTCAATCAGACGACCCTTTGTGTACTCATTGATCCATGAGATCACATCATTAACACATCTGCCATAAAAACGCATGAAATTTTGCCAGAATTGTCACTAAAAAATAGAGAAAATTTAATCATTAAGATTTAACCTCAATACTTATCTTGGACAGGTTGTAAGCTAGTTCTTTTAGTTAAGTCTATTTTTAATTGATCGAATCATTTGTTGACCTTCGATTACATTATTCTGGAACTAACAAAAAAAAAGAGAGAATGAATATAAACTAGAAGAAATCAAATGTGTAATAAATAGAATTATTGTCAGCATCTTTTGAAGAAAAATAATATAATATTATATTTTTTTTTTGGTTCGATAATATAATATTAGATTAAATCAGTATTTTAATATATTTTTTTTTAAAAAGGCAAAAATGTTGACATAATTGTGGTGGAAAAAGGGTTATAGCCGACGACAACACATTCTCCACATTCATTGCTCCCTCCAATATTTCAACCTCAAATGGCATAATCAATAATTAACTTTAAATTATTATTTACAATGTGATGTGACTGGAATTATAATAAACCAAATCTTCTGAAAATCTCCCCATAGCCTATATGTTTTAAAATGATACGTTACGTATTATTTAAATATATGCCTTCTAATAAAATACAGCAAAAGGAATTTTTCGGAAGGCGTATAGAATTTGTTTAATTAAAAAAAAAACAATAAATTAGCCCGTGTAGAGTCAGAGAGGAAAACGCAGCGTATTAGTAATAATAGGCCCTGACACGTGCAGAGAAGCGAACGTTACACGTCGTAATAAACTGTACAATAAAAGAAAAAGGTACAAATCTGAGTCAGCAGATGACGACATGAANTAAAAAAAAAACAATAAATTAGCCCGTGTAGAGTCAGAGAGGAAAACGCAGCGTATTAGTAATAATAGGCCCTGACACGTGCAGAGAAGCGAACGTTACACGTCATAATAAACTGTACAATAAAAGAAAAAGGTACAAATCTGAGTCAGCAGATGACGACATGAACTAAAAAAGAAGTGCTTAAAACTATGGGCGATTCTTGTCCACTTGGCGATCAGAGAGAGCTCCACGTATACAAAAGATCTTGACGAGTCAATCCATCTTCTTAAGCGTGATGGTTTGTTTCTTCACAGTTTTATTTTTTTACTGAAATTTATTAATGATCAGAGGCAAATGCTTACAATCATAACAACAAATTATTGCAGATCATTCATAGATTTTTACAAGTGTACGTTAATTCACGATTTGATCGTAAATCATAAACATAGCAAATTAATCAAATACTTAAAACGTTAAGCACGAGTTAATCCAAGCATATACAAAAGGATATNACTGAAATTTATTAATGATCAGAGGCAAATGCTTAAAATCATAACAACAAATTATTGCAGATCATTCATAGATTTTTACAAGTGTACGTTAATTCACGATTTGATCGTAAATCATAAACATAGCAAATTAATCAAATACTTAAAACGTTAAGCACGAGTTAATCCAAGCATATACAAAAGGATATTCAAATGAATCCAATATGAGTTTTAATTTGATACCATTTGTTAATTTGTTTTAGCTTCAAGACAAAGTAAAAATGTCAAGAAAGGTAACATTTTTTTTATATTTTTAATCTGAGCTACAATACTTAATTTCATTTCCGAGAGAGCTTAAAAACGTGAATTCTAGAAGAGAGAGAGAGACACTGAGAAGTTCACTGCTACGCTGATTTTGAGGGTAGAGAGAGAGAGAGAACTTCTATCATAGAAGAGTACCTCACAAGACTTGCACAGATATAAACGAAGACTTCTCATTGAGCTATTTCTCTGCAATTTCTGGATTCTTCTTCATCTTCTTCAACAGCGTGGGTTTCTATCTCAGAAGGTAGAACAAGTTTTCTAAAACCCAGGTGTCTTTTCCTTTCATCTTCTTTTACTTTGAATCTTGCTCTGTTGTTTCCTGAGATATTTCCCAAAAAGAGCTTCCAATCGATTTACATGTCCGTTTGATTTTTTGTTTTTGTTGTTTCCCTTTTCTTCTTTCTTTTCAGCTTTTCTGGGTTTTCATTCGATGATCCTTTCCTTTGTGTTGACGATTTCTTTGATCTTTCCTTAAGGATTGTTTTTGTTCTTTATCTGGGTTCCTTCTGTTTCCAAAGATTTGCTTTACTTCTTGAATATCAAAGCTTGCTTATTTCCTACATTGTGAGTTGTGAAACTGATCCGTCATTTATCGATCAATCTGAACAACGTTTCCTTTGTTCTATGTTTCGAGCTTTCGATCATCTGAGCTCACATTTTCTTTTTGGTTTGACCTCAGATTAATCATGTCTCATCATTCCAACAATCAAACGACGTCTGGTTCCGATACCTACTCAGCAAAACCAGATTTGTCAGGGCTTAAGAACAACAGAATCATCTCTAGTGTGTTTGAAGGAAAGTGTCCATCTGAATATGAATCAGCTTGGAGTCCAACATCTCCTTTGGATTTCAGGGTGTTCTCAAGTTTGGGGAATCCCTTATCCTCGAGGTCAAAAGGGAATCATAAGAGCTGGGATTCTGGAAAAGTAGGCTTGAGCATTGTGGATTCCCTTGATGATCATCACATTGATTCATCAAGGATTCTCCTTCCATCTCCGGACTATGGGTCGTTGATAAGAAGCGGGAGCCCCAAATACCAGAAACCTCAGCTTCCCAATCCTATGGTCGAAGAGTTCCCTGTACAAACTCATAGGAACAAGGATGATAAGTGCAATGTTGATTCTTGCTTGGTCCATGCTTACTCTTCGGGTGCTGGGAACAACAGTGCTTGTCAGATCCCAGGATCCCTTAATGGGCATACTGAAAGTGGCATTCAGATCTCAGAGGACTATACTTGTGTTATTTCACATGGTCTCAACTCCAAAACCACTCATTTCTATGGGGATCAGGTTTTGAAGAAGAGTTGTTCCGAAAACAAGAAAGAGAGCATCTTTGTAATTGCTCCTCCTGACTTGACAACACCTATTGATAAGCTACTTCCTAATGACTTCTTGCACTTCTGTTGCAACTGTAGCAAGAATTTGGGTATGGGGAAAGATACATACATGTACAGGTGCTCTTCTTCTCTTATCAACTCTATTGACACTAAGAATTCTCCTATATTTCTCTTTGCATTTATAAATGGAGAGTTAGGTTCTTTACAGTTCTTTGTTATCTAAGTTCATAGCTCAAGTCATACGGTAGAGACAATGGAGAGATAGGTTGTTTACAACTTTGTTATCTAAGTGCATAGTTCATCTTGATATATCATCAATGTCCTGGTTTGATTTGCAGAGGATACAAAGCTTTCTGCAGTAGCGAGTGCCGTTCAGAGGAGATTCAGCTGGATGAGAAAATGGAGGAAGAAGAAGCCATGTCTGGCTCATCTTCAGACGAGGACCTGTGTAAGAAGAAGAGCAACGGTGTGATCTTCACCGTGGGCTGATTCCACTGCACCGCCCACCATTTCCCTGATCGGGTTGAGTCCATGAAAAAGAGGAAAAGTTAGAAACTTGAGCTGATCATCTGTTCAAGCAAAAAGAGCTGCTGGTTTCTATAACCGAGGCGGCCATGGATGATCATTTTTGTATATTTGCTTGTGCTTCTACTACCTTTCAAAAGAAACATTTGGCCTCATCTTTCATGGTCTTGGTGGGTGATTGATTGGGACTATGGTTATTGTTATGGATCTTTATAATATTGTTTCATTTATTCAGACATGATGATCTTAATTTATGTAAGTGGAGAACAGAAGAAGCCGGTTTTTGTGGCTCCCCTCTGACTGTCTTTTTCATGGGTCAAATGTATCAAATCAGTCCCATGATGAAAGGAGGAACTATGAACATAGTTTCTCTCTTTTTACTTTGTCTATATATCTTATATATAATAATGTCTCTCTAATTGATTTTGACCATTGAACAAGATCTTGAGATTTGGACATAATAGTTCTCTCCTGGCTCATTTCTTGTATGATAACTTTCATAACCTCTTTTGCCAAATTTAAAAGACAATTTCGAAAAGAAATAAGCACTGTGATGACAAGCTGAGGTAGACGGAAGTATCACCAAAACCTCCATGGATCCTTGAATGGAGGAACATAACTATCAGTAGGAGGAAGAAGCCTAAAGGATCCCACTGTTCTTTCTAATACCGGTCCCATCTGCATTTTATTACACAACTCAAAATCAGACATTCGTATCAAACTAACACAAGAGATTATCAATAAGTAGTGAATAAGGTTTTTGTACCATGTCCCATTGCTTCCCAAGGGTTGAAGCATTTATGGTGTATAAGAACCCTGCACCGGGTGATCATCAGGTCAATGTATTGAGTTTAAATTAGAGTTTAAGCTTGCTAAAAGATTCAAACTTTACCATCTCGTTCAGCTGTTGAAGAGATATAGTGTCTGTAAAGCTTTGATGCTTCAGCCTGCCAAGTAACATAACAAAAAGGCAATAAGTCAGATCATAGTCAAACAATTATGTATTAAACAAGAAGGATATGCTCAGAAGTAGAGAAAGTTACGATTTTGGTTGGTGATTTGCGGACAAGGTACTCGTAGTACCAGTAAGGCTCCCCCTCAATCTGCATAAAGAAAACATATATATGAGCCCCACGAGTTTTGCAGATTCAGTTTGTTACTTTGTTATAGAAGATCATACTTACATCAGTAGTATGTGCATCAAGAACCGAGCTCTCTTCAAGGCGCTGACTTGAAGTGACACGCTGCTCATTCAAACAATCTGATTAAAGTTTGAGAAAAGGAACAAAAATATTGTTAGTATGATGTGTTTCACATAAGATGGGTTACCAAAGCCGATTTATCAGACAAAACAGAGTCAGCAACGTCTTTGGCTGTCCATGTTTTCTTTTCTTTTGATGTTAGGAATCTTGAGTTTGGGGGACCTATCTGGATCAAGAACCATAAAAGACATAACGCGAGAAAGATGACAAACAGAAGAAGTCTTATGGTAAGTGGCAACACCAAAACTTACCGAAACAGAAATGATAACGTTGTCAATGAGGTCAACTCGTTCAGAAACAATCCGTAAACGTGCATCAGCTGGACCAGTTGAAACAAACTCACTCACGACTTGATTCATATATATGGACATAAGCATCCAGAGTTCATGGAATCAAAAGGACTTACGAGAGAGGGGTGCAGCTGAAGAGTACCTTTCGGGTTTTCTTGATTCTACCCTGCATCATCAATATAAAGACTGAGATCATATTGGATTAACAGGACGCACATCAAAAGGTTCAGTCAGTTTTGTTTGAGACATATGTATACCATTTGAAGACAAGCTTCTCAGATGGAAGCTCCACTGGGTAAGCATAGGAATAAGCATTTATGTCATCCACCATTGAACCCACTTTCAGTTCTTCTTCTGCACGAGTGTCTGCATTTAAAGCATCAACGAACTGAATCTCTAGTCTCTACTACTTACGAATCATTACATGAGTTATATTAGATACTGAAGATGAACAGCAGAAGCAAAAACATTACCAGCAGAAACTGGCAAGAGCATAGAAAACGGAGAAGAGAGACCAATTAACACCAAATCTCTACGAGAAAGCCCCTCTTTCGAAGAATTCGATCTCGTGGAAACGCTAGAACGAGCAATCATTAGCTCCTTTGATTCGCCATGATACTTGCTCGAAATGTTGTTGCTCCTGCAACTGAAAATCTCAAAAAAAATGACAAAAGCTTTCGACAAACAAATTCAATTATACAAACAAAAAGCAAAAGAAACGGTGCGAATATGCAGATAGTTTACAAGAAAAGACGAGAGTTCGTAGATGGACAGAGAAGAGCCATGGAGATGGCTATGGCGTATCTGGAGCTTTACTTCTTCCTTTAGCTCATCCATTCAGTATTTGTTTTTGATAGTTTCAAAACCGATAACCAAATCGTAAACCGATTTTATTGTTTCGGTCCAGATGAATCCAATTTTCGGTTTACATCCCAGTATTGGACCTATTGGTGGTCGTCACGTATCTACATCAGAATCGGTTAAGGATAAATATAATCGTGTGTCCAAACAGACACCGTCGTATAAACGGCCACTCTTCTTCTGAGTAAGTAAATTCCATAATTGGTCTTTACATTTGGCACGTTTATCGCATTTTTAGGTCTCTGCCTTTCGTCGAGCGATCTTCAACGCTGGTTTTTCTCTGGTAAGCTCTTTTTCTCTCCTCATGTTTCGTTTCTTCTTCTCCTTTTTCATCGATCGTTGACGAGGTCAAGGTGTTGGCTATTCGTTTTCCTTCTTTTTCATTTTGCATATAATCACTCTTTTTTCTTTCCTTTGTCATTTGACTTTTGTCTTGCTTCTCTACTTTCTTCCATTCAATTTTGTTCTTCAAGTACAAGCTATTCGTGCCAGATCCTAATGTAAAACATCATTTCTTATTCTCATATGTTTCAGATTTTCTTTCCTTTTCCGTGTTATGCCAGATATACGTCGTTGATTGAGAGATTTTATGATCCTGCATTTGTTTTGATCATATTTCACGAGCTCTCTCATCTCGATATATCGTTTGTTTCTTCATGGTTCCATGTGGAGAAATTCACTACTGTTTTGCTTTTTTTCGTGTTTAATTGAGAAATTTTATGATCCTGCAGCAATTATTTCCCTTGTTTAGCGTTTTCATCTGTGATGCCGCCTTTGAACTTGAAAGAGTATTCGTTTTCTGGTTGAAATCACTATAGCTTCCATGCTTCATTTTCAGAATCTTAAAGACATCATTGATTCTGTTTTATAAAGAAATGAATATTAATAATTTGAATTTGGCAGTTAGACATTACAATGAAGCCTGGAGCATTTGCTTTGAATCCATATGCAGCAGCATATGTACCACTCTCAAAAAGAGTAGATTATAGTGGTGATGATGGTTTGGTGTTTGCCAAGTCCCCCACACATATCGTGAATGGTCAACAGATAAGCTTTTCAGGCGTTGAAGTGTCGTTACCTAAGAAATCCTCTGAAATGTCATACAAACAGATAAGAGATGATGATTTGGATATGGAGATGGATATAGACA
>OVAU01002509.1:0-12407 GCA_900406315.1 Biscutella laevigata subsp. laevigata
CTTTGATCCGACTACATCAATGGAGAGATACGAAATCTTAAGAGATCTTGGGTCCGGTAACTTTGGAGTTGCAAAACTTGTCAGAGAGAAAGCTAACGGAGAGTTTCACGCCGTTAAATACATCGAAAGAGGCCTTAAGGTTCATTTTTTGGTTCTTTATATTTCCCTTTCTATTACACAAGATCGATCGATATCAAACTGTTCTCTGTCTCTCTTTCTTATACAGATTGATGAACATGTACAGAGAGAGATCATAAACCATAGGGACTTGAAGCATCCAAATATCATCAGATTCAAAGAGGTATGTTACATATGTATGAGCATGATCAAACCCAAAAGCCATAAACTATTAATATCTAGTCTGATTAATATATAATTTTTGACCTCTTCTTAGATGATATTTTAATTTGCTTTTTAAATTAATAAATAAACCTGTCTTATTCTCTAACCGGCGTTGAAAATTCTTTATTAATTATGTTACAAGTTCAAGATTATGCAAAAATAGAAGCAATCGGTTCTTGAGTATTTATTTATTTATTTACTTAATTAATAAATAATTAATTATAGATTTTTTTGACTATTTTTTAAGGTTTTTGTAACACCAACACATCTTGCAATAGTAATGGAGTATGCAGCAGGTGGTGAGCTTTTTGAAAGAATTTGCAATGCTGGTAGATTCAGCGAAGACGAAGTACTAATTAATTAATTAATCAAATATTAACAAAAAACTAATCTCTTGGTTACTTATATTAATCTTTTGTTGTACAATGTTTAGGCAAGGTATTANTTAATTACTTAATTAATTAATTCATCATTAATAAATATTAAAAACTAATCTAATTATATTAATCTTTTGTTGTACAATGTTTAGGCAAGGTATTACTTCAAACAACTCATCTCAGGAGTTAGCTATTGTCACAATATGGTACGTATTAATTACTTTTATTTATTTATGAATTATCTCCAATACATATAAATAAACATTCAAGTTTTTTTTTGTTTATTTATTGCAGCAAATATGTCATAGAGACCTCAAGCTCGAGAATACACTCTTAGATGGGAGCCCATCGTCTCAGCTCAAAATATGCGATTTTGGATACTCAAAGGTATATATTAAACTTGCATTTCTTCTTTATATATAATTTTCCAATCATAATAAAATATATATATCAAAGTTTTTTTTTCATTTTAAATGTAAATACAGTCGTCAGTTTTACACTCTCAACCAAAATCGACGGTGGGAACTCCGGCTTATGTTGCTCCGGAGGTTTTGTCTCGTAAAGAATATAACGGGAAGGTACAAAATTAAATTATTATCATAGTAGATTGATTAATTAATTAATAACATCAACTTGCTTGATATAAAAATCATATAATATATAGATAGCAGATGTGTGGTCGTGTGGGGTTACATTATATGTAATGTTAGTTGGTGCTTATCCCTTTGAAGATCCAGAAGATCCAAGAAACATTAGAAAAACCATTCAGGTANATGTCTACTTGTAATTAATTTAAGAATACTTAATATATATTTAACAGAGGATATTAAGTGTACATTACACCATACCGGACTACGTCAGGATCTCATCCGAGTGCNGGTTTTTGAATATATAGATAGCAGATGTGTGGTCGTGTGGGGTTACATTATATGTAATGTTAGTTGGTGCTTATCCCTTTGAAGATCCAGAAGATCCAAGAAACATTAGAAAAACCATTCAGGTACGTACAACTTTGGAATTTCATATTAATTATATATCGAACGTTTATTCCACTAATATATAGTTTTAATGTGAAAATATGTCTACTTGTAATTAATTTAAGAATACTTAATATTTAACAGAGGATATTAAGTGTACATTACACCATACCGGACTACGTCAGGATCTCATCCGAGTGCAAACATCTCTTGTCTCGTATCTTCGTTGCTGATCCTGAAAAGGTAATTAATAGAAAAACCTANCTAAAAAACCTAATAATGATTATTATATTGGAATGAACATTTGAATACCCGTTAACAATTATGTAAGATAAATTTGGGTTTTGATTTCTTAGGTGAGTCTTAGAGGATTTGTGTGGTTGTTGTTTTTCTTAGAATGAGTTTTGCTCGGATCCTTTAGTATCGGTTCGAGTTCGAGTATAATCAACCTAAAATACTGAAAGTACTTAAAATACTAATAAACTAGAAGTTTTTTTTTAAAAATTGAATATTTAGGTTTAAGTTCAGAGTTTGCAAGTATTCATTTAGATTTTTGATGCGCGGTTCAAGTTCTACCTGGATCCAAAACAACACTCATATAAAATATGTTTGAATAATTTTATATTTTAATTCGGATATTCATGTAAATATTTTTTTGGTTGGATTCAAGTTTGGATTTCGGGTTCGGAATTTTTCCCAACCCTACTACCTTGATTCGTCACATCATGATACTAATTTACAATGCTTGCAATTTGAAAACCTGATAGAGAATAACTATACCGGAANAGAAAAACCTAATAAATGATCATACTTTGGTTTATTGGTGGACGTTCGAATATCTATATCTGTTAAAATTCTGGTAGAATATATTTGAGTTTTGGGTTTTTCGGATGAGAACTAGAGAATTTATTTAGTTGTTTTTTTTTTTTAGTATGAGTTTAGTTTGGATCATTTAGCTTGATTCATATTTGAGTATAATTAATCTAAAATACTAAAAAGTATTCAAAATACTAAAAAGTATTCAAAATACTAATAAACTCGAAAATTTAAACTATTTCATTAAATTATCACAAATAAAGAAAAATAGCAAGAGAAATAAATTAAATTTATAAAGTTTAATATTAAACATTAAAATCATATCAAATATTTTATAATAATAATAAATATTGAGTATTAAAGTTTAAGTTTGTATCTTTCAAGTACCTATTCAGATTTTTCTCCCAACCCTACCTTGACTCATCAAAATCATGATACTAATTTACAACGCTTGCAATTTGAAAACCTGATAGAGAATAACTATACCGGAAATTGAAAAGCACCCGTGGTACGTGAAGAATTCTTCGGCAGTGCCACCGGAGAAGTCCGAGGAGGAGAAATTAGACGGTGAAAATAACACCGAAGTGGAAGAAGAAGAAGAGAAGTGTCGACAGAGTGTTGAAGAGATAGTGAAGATAATAGAGGAAGCAAGAAAGGAGGACGTGAATGGAAAGAATGGTAATTGTGGATTAGGTTTATTAGATGGGAGCATGGATCTTGATGATATCGATGATGCTGATATCTATGATGATGTTATTGATGATGACAAAAATGGTGATTTTGTATGTGCTCTATGATTTCATATACATGTAGTGTGTGCATCTGCATGCATGTAGTTTATATGTATGCAGCTTGAGTGTATTTATCTGATGATTCTGTGTGTGTTTGTATTTGTATAATTAAGTGGCAATTAACTCCTAATCAAGTTAATTAAAGTATAATTTGTGGGTCAATTTTTTTAATTAAACAAAGTTCGGCCCAAAACCGAAGTACGTGGACTCACGCGCTAACTTTGCGCGTATAATTTGATANCTATAATTTGTGGGTCAATTTTTTTAATTAAACAAAGTTCGGCCCAAATGATCAAAGTATAAGGACGCGCTAAATATTCATATTATGGGTACGTGGACTCACGCGCTAACTTTGCGCGTATAATTTGATATTCTTTGTTTTCAAATCCATTAAACCCGTTGCTGCAACGCCGCCGGGGAAGATATAAACTCGACGACGGAAGCAACCGATATGGGACGAGGAAGAGGACGCAGAGGTCGTTCTCAGAGGAATCGAACTGAACATGGCACAGAAAATGTTCGAAATCCCCTTAAATCCGAGGTTGCCTTTGATTCTAGTATCCAAAATCGCACCTNAAAGCAACCGATATGGGAAGAGGAAGAGGACGCAGAGGTCGTTCTCAGAGGAATCGAACTGAACATGGCACAGAAAATGTTCGAAATCCCCTTGAATCCGAGGTTGCCTTTGATTCTAGTATCCAAAATCGCACCTGGTCTAATCTCGATTTCGAAGAGTATTACAAGGTACTATATATAAATTACTGGCTCTTATGGATCTGAAGTAGTGCTTATAAACGATATTGTATTGTCTTATTGTGACGTGTAGGAGCAAAATATAGTGAAAGCAGAGGAGTGGGAATCATTCATGGAGATTCTTCGTAAGCCATTACCTGCTGCTTTCAGAGTCAATTCTAAGTATGTTAATTTTGATTTACAGTCTTGAATCAATTAATTTCAAGATAATAATACCTATAAATAAGTTTTTGACTAAAATGCTAAAAAAATGCTATTTCTTAGTGGCCAATTTTGCCATGAGATTCGGTCCATATTGGAGAATGATTTTGTGAAATCTCTTCAAGCTGAGGTAAATTCATGATTCTTGTTTTTGTAGTGTCTCATTGCTTATTTACACAGAAGTTATTTTGTCTCTTCAATCTTGGTTTACTTAGGCTATAGAGAGTGGTGAATTGGAGGCTATCAAGCCCTTGCCTTGGTACCCTAAGAATCTTGCTTGGCATTCTAGTTTTTCGCGGAAGGAGATTAGAAAAAACCAGACACTTGAGAGGTAAGTTTTCAAAGATCAAAATTGTGTTATTTTGTTTCCATCCATTGCTTACCTGTGTTGGTTCATGCTCTCTCCTTTCAGGTTTCATGAGTTTCTAAAGTTAGAAACCGAAGTTGGGAACATGACCAGACAAGAATCAGTTAGCATGGTATGGTAATAGTGTAACACTCTTTAATCACATTCATCTATACATTTTATAGTTTTCTTGGTTGATTTTATGATCATGCAGCTACCTCCACTCTTCCTTGATGTACATCCTGATCATTTTGTCCTCGACAGTGAGTGATTTTGATTCTACATCGTTTTGGCTGTAAACTCGAGGAACAATGGTTATATGATTCACTTGTCTTTTTCGTTTTCTTTGATCATGAACAGTGTGCGCTGCACCTGGTTCGAAGACATTTCAGCTGCTTGAAATAATACATGAAAACTCAGAATCAGGATCTCTACCAAATGGAATGGTTTGTAATACTCATTTTTGGTGGATAGATATTTTCTTTTCCTAATTTTTTTTTTTGGTTGAATCAGGTGGTGGCGAATGATGCTGATTATAAAAGATCTAACCTTCTTATTCACCAAACGAAAAGAACGTGTACGACCAACTTAATGGTCACTAACATTGAAGGTCAACATTTTCCTAACTTGAAGGGAACCTTGTCTGTAGCATCTGAGATTTATCATCCTCCCATTGATCAGCTTCTCTTTGACCGTGTCCTTTGCGACGTCCCGTGTAGTGGTGATGGTACCCTGCGCAAGGCTCCAGGCATATGGAGAAGATGGTTTCTAAATTTATAAGCTACCAAATTGACAGTTGTTGATTTGAATCGGTTCAAGATTCTTACACTTGTTATCTTCGATCTCTGCACAGGAATTCTGGATCGGGCAATGGACTTCATAGCCTACAGGTCGTGCTTGGCATGAGAGGTAAACTTTTCTCTCAGATGAACAGACTCACAGAGTCTTTTGTCTTGATTTATATATGCATTGTCTGGTTTCAGGTTTGTCTCTGCTAAAAGTCGGTGGGAGAATGATATACTCAACCTGCTCAATGAATCCTGTTGAAAATGAAGCTGTTGTTGCTGAAGTAATTTATCAGTTTCTTTCTTCTTTCTCCATAAATCTGTTTTTCTGGATGCTGATGTATTGCTAGTATTTTTCAGATTCTGAGGAGGTGTGGATGCTCTGTTGAGCTTGTTGATGTCTCAGTTAAGCTTCCTGAACTTATTCGAAGACCAGGTCTTAAGAAATGGAAGGTAAATAAATTTTCTATTACTTTTGAGGGGAAAGAAAAACAGTAATGGAAATTTCAATCCTGCTTGTATCTGTGGATTTCAGGTGCATGATAGAGGTGGGTGGTATAGATCTTACAAAGATGTTCCAAAATCGCAAAGAGATGGAGTTCTAAAAAGCATGTTTCCTTCTGGTAAGAGTGATAAAGACTCGACAGGTGGCGGAAACAGCTTTTCTGGAGAAATGGCTTCTATCTCTTCTGATGAATCAGCCGAGGAAGTCAGTGATCTACCCCTTGAACGCTGTGTGAGGATACTGCCACATGATCAGAACACTGGGGGATTTTTCATTGCAGTCCTTCATAAAGTTTCACCTTTACCAGGTGAATTTGAAGAACTTTGGGTACATAATCCATCTCATTGATTATTTAATACAATTTGTGGATCATTTTCTTGCAGAATTTCAGGAGAAACTAAATCAGAGAAGGAATATGTCTACCAGAAACAACAAGTCACCTGAGAAATCCTCGTGTGAAGCAGTCTCTGACACCGTGGTTACTAAACCTGAAGAAAGTGCTGAGGAAACAGTTCTAGAAGAAGCAGCTTTAGATAATGGTTTGGAGTCTGAGAAGGAAATGACTAGTAAAGAAGGCAATATAGAATTGGCTCTAGAAGTTGATGGTATGAGAAAAGTAGCAACAAAGTGGAAAGGCCTTGATCCTATTGTTTTCTTGAGAGATGAAACAGTGATCGACTCGATAAAGACATTTTACGGTATCAAAGATGAATCTTTTCCTTTGTACGGTCATCTCGTGACTAGAAACAGTGATACGAGCAGCAAAGGCAGCGTTAAGAGGATTTACTATGTTTCAAGATCGGTGAAGGATGTTCTTGAGCTTAATTTTGCAGTTGGGCAGAAGATGAAGATCGCATCTGTGGGCATCAAGATGTTTGTAAGCATGCTTATTTTCATCAAATACAAAATGGTAGTTTTGTTAACTTGTTTTACTAACAGGAGAAACAATCGGCAAGAGAATGTGAAGCCAACTCTTGCTCATTCCGCATTACATCAGAGGGATTACCTGTGATCCTTCCGTATATGACCAAGCAAATACTATACGCAACAATGGAAGATTTCAAGAATCTCCTGCAATACAAATCAATCAAATTCTCAGATTTCATACTTCCAGAGTTTGGTCAGAAAGCAGCAGAAGTAGCCATGGGATGTTGCGTGGTGGTTCTCGTTGATGGTTTGTGTTTTCTCGATCGGAAGATACTTTTGGGTTTAGGCAAGTGGAATATGAGTTTTGTTTAACGGTTTTTGGTTCTTACAGGTAGTCAGGTAGGATCTGAAGCAGTAAAAGTGAATTCATCAACAATAGCTATTGGATGCTGGAAGGGTAAAGCCAGCTTAACCGTTATGGTCACGGCAGTGGATTGCGACCAACTTGTCCAAAGACTTGCTTGCTGATGGAATAAAGAAATATGGAGACACGGGTAGTTTGGTTTACCAGAATTTCACCGAAATTAACCGAATTTTGGATGTAATAGGATTATTCAGATAGATTTGGTTAATTTGGATAATTTTGTTTTGGTTCGGTTTGAATCTTTTGGTTAATTTATGTAGCTTGTTTATTTTTCTGATTTTGGCTTAATGTTGGTTTAATTTCAATTTTAGTATTATAAAAAAAAATCGGTTTCCCATCGGTTTGCAGAACCAAACACATTTCAATTTTGCTTACTAGCAGTTATCAAACCAAAAACCGAAAATTCTGGTTTGAAAGTTTCGGTTCGGTTAGAAATCGCAAGGCTACAGTCTGCATCACTGAAATAACTCAAGAAACTCGAAGACTGTTAGTTTCATATACTTCAATCAAAAGGTCTAAATATTGTTTCAACACTTTCTATTTTATATGGGTAACGAATCAGCAAACAAGCCAGATTCCAAAAGAATATACAATGGAAAAGAAGCATTCTCTCTATCACCATAATTCAAAAGACCAGAAAAAAAGAGAAAGAATTTTGCTTGTACCGACACAACAGATCAAGAAGAACTACAACACGTGCTGGTCTTAGCTGGAGTCTCCTGTCCGGGACCTGGGATGACAATCTTCTTACCAGCTAACGAACCAGGGTTATTTGACTCGGCAGATGCGAGATTCTTCTTGTTCACCGTATTGAAGATCTGTGTCATTAGAGTGTTGAAAGAGTTTTCAACATTGGTTGCGTTTAGAGCTGATGTCTCGAGGAAAAAGAGTCCTTCCTTCTCTGCAAACTCTTTAGCATCTTCGGTTTGAACAGCTCTTTGATCTTCTAGATCAGATTTGTTTCCAATGAGGATGATGACTATGTTCTTATCAGCATGTGCTCTCAATTCTTCGAGCCAACGAGGGATGTGTTCAAAGGTTTCACGTTTAGTCATGTCGTAAACTAGCATTGCCCCAACTGCTCCTCTGTAGTATGCGCTTGTAACTGCTCTGTATCTGCTTGGTAGAGCAAAAACCCAAGATTACAAAACAGCCAAGAATCATAAGAGTGCTGAGTAGAATTCTCCATAGTGGAGTGATCTCCACATAACTTAACCTAACCTGGATAACACTTTACAAATGTCTAATCTAAACGAGTGAAGAATAAGAACTCATGTTCTAGACGCACTTTAGCTGAAAGAAATCGAGATCTGCAAAGTAGGATCTAGCTTTATTCCTCCTACGATATTATAGACTAAATCTAGTATAAGTTTTGGTAATGCAAATTCAGGATCTGGTCAAAGCTGACACATAAGTTCCAANTTTATTCCTCCTACGATATTATAGACTAAATTGCAAATTCAGGATCTGGTCAAAGCTGACACATAAGTTCCAAAAATAGCGTCAGGAGAAGTACGAAAGGGGAAAGAGAATCTAAAACACAGCTGCTCTAGTCAAACCAAGTCGCTTTCAGATCCAGCGGAAATTCATTTCAGAGATCAATTAAAGCGTACCTTTCCTGACCAGCAGTGTCCCAGATCTGAGCCTTGACACTCTTTTGTTCAATGAGGAGTGTACGAGTTTGGAACTCGACTCCTATAGTGGCCTTAGAATCCATACTGAATTCGTCTCTAGCGAATCGAGCAAGTAGCTGTGATTTCCCTACAGCGGAATCGCCGATGAGAACAACCTTGAACACATAGTCGACTTTCCCTGATGCGCCTCCGTATCCACCTCCTCCGGCCATTTGTCTTCTCTCACGTCGTCAGATTTGAAATAATTATGGCTACAGTTTCTGCTCCGGTGACTGAGAAATTGTTGTGAGAAGCCTAAAGTGAGAGTTGCTGATTGTTTGATTTCTACTCTTTAATCCTTGCGTTAATTGAGATCTTGTATGTGAGAGAGTCTTTGGTAACTGAGCCTAAGATTAAAGAAGATCACGACACGTAGAAATCTAAAAAGGATTTTGGACACGTGGCTGAAAATGGTAAAATAACGTCGTGGGAAGAGTGGAGTGCGACGCAGGAGATCAGATTTGGATTAAGTGAGCGGGTAAAAAAAAAACAGATTATATACGGTAAAATAAAAGTATGGAGCAAATGGCCCATGCAGGTTTCGAACCTGCGACCTTCGCGTTATTAGCACGACGCTCTAACCAACTGAGCTAATGGGCCAATTTGATATTCGATTTCAATGATAATACATTATCATACAATCGAAAAAGATAAAGGGGTTCAAATTTTGTTCTAGTGTCTTGTTTTATGCGGTTATGTATTCTACTTTGTCACTGTTGTTCTGGTTGAGTCCATTGAAAAACCTTTAATCAAGCTTTCTGGCTTTCTAGAAAAGTGATTGTGCATAATTCCTTTTGAAGCTCTTATTTTTGGTGTAGCTTTGACTTCTCCCGGTTCTTTAGAGATTTTGGACTTTGAATTGCCTTGTTTTAGGCCTTGTTTGCTTTGTCGACGTTGTATGAAACTATGTATCATCTTTTGTTTAATATAACTGTAGATGAAAAAAAGAAGAAGAGAAATCTACAGCACTACTCACACGGCTTTAACAGTAAGTTAACTCTAAGAACAAAGACATAACAGTCAGAGCTGAATGGAACAGGCTTCGAGCAGGTTTACTCCTCCTATAGAAGCATTTAGTCACAGACACCAACTCACAAAACATAGAGGAAAAAGGTTTTTCAAGGTAATACAAAAAGAAAAATCTGGCCTCAAGTCAGACGCTGGCTAGATGTTCTTCTTTTCCTGAGTCGTTCTGCTACAATGAAAGCCAGTTCAAGAGACTGAGACGCGTTGAGCCTTGGATCACAGTGTGTGTGGTAGCGAGAACTCAAGTCATCGTAAGTCACAGTGCGAGACCCTCCAATACACTCTGTCACGTTTTGACCTGTCATCTCAAGATGGATACCGCCTGCATTGCTTCCTTCTTGCTCGTGCACATCAAGGAATGCTCTAACTTCGGCCTGTAATAATGGACGGTAAGTTTTAATCTGCAAAAGCTAAATTCATAATATGCTGATTAGAGGTTTAAGCTTATTCAGTGTGTTACCAAGATCGAGTCGAATGCACGTGTTTTGAGTCCACAAGGTGCTTTGATGGTGTTTCCATGCATTGGATCGCAGACCCATGTTACAATCTGGCCTGATCTGCGAACTGCTCTGATTAGATGGGGAAGCTTTACTCTCATGTTCTCAGCACCCATTCTCACAATCACAGTGATTCTTCCAGGTTTGTTGTGAGGATTCAGGATTTCAACTAGTTTGACCAGCTCATTAGGATCCATTTTGTTACTCACCTGCATCAAGTGTTTTGGACATTCAGTGAACATACTCACAATTCAAGCCCATAGTCTGTTTATTCAGTTGCAACTTAGATCAGCTATCACTAAAGAAAAGACTCAACTCCATATGCTACTCATCACAACCCAAAGTTAAAATCCACCAAATCCTTAGAGGTTAGTATTTCAGCAGTAAGCTGCATATTATCACTGTACACATGCATTGAATAGTATTATATCTTACCTTAATGCCAAGAGGGTTAGCAATTCCCCTGAGAAACTCAACATGAGCACCATCTAATTGTCGGGTACGCTCACCGCACCATACCATGTGTGCAGAGCAATCATAGTACAGACCAGAAGTTGAGTCCAACCTTGTGAGCGACTGTTCATAAGGCAGAAGCAAACACTCATGGGATGTGTAGAAATCAGTTGTAGTCATGAGTGGATGATCTGTGGTTAGTCCACATGCAGACATGAACCCTAAGGCCTCATCAACCCTGTTAGCTAGTTCCTGGTACCTGTCAGCTTGCTCACTTTGCTCAACAAAATCAAGGTTCCATTGCGTAACTCTTTGAATTGCAGCATATCCTCCAGTGGCAAATGCTCTAAGAAGGTTCAAAGTTGCTGCAGATTGTGTGTAGGCTCGAATCATCCTATGCGGATCAGGAATTCTGGATTTCTCATCAAAAGTGTCACCATTGATGTTGTCTCCCTTGTAGCTTGGTAACTTCACACCATCCTTCTCCTCGAATGGGTCAGATCTAGGCTTTGCAAATTGACCAGCCATTCTCCCAACCTAACCAAAACCATCAATCATTAAAGAATAATCTCACTTTCTGCTCAAATTCCACAATCGAATTCAAAATGGCAGTGTAAGGAGAAGAAGATCAGACCTTAATGACCGGAACTTGGCCACCGAATGTAAGGACAATGCTCATCTGAAGAAGAACTCTAAAAGTGTCTCTAATATTGTCAGCATGGAACTCCTTGAAACTCTCAGCACAATCTCCTCCCTGTAGCAGAAACGCCTTGCCAACGGCAGCATCCGCTAATCTCTCTTCCAGATTCCTTGCCTCTCCAGCAAAGACAATAGGAGGAAACGCTTCAATCGTCTTAAGCACAGACGCAAGCTCATTAGCGTCAGGGTAATCAGGAAGTTGCAGAGCTTTCTTCAATTTCCAGCTCTCCGGCGTCCATTTCAATGCACCAGACGTAGGAGCAATGTATTCCTTGACTGAAACAGAGTTTCTACCCGGATCGGCGGCGTGGACTGCTCTGACGTGGAGAATGGACTTAGGCTTGGTGTTGAGGGTGGGGTGAAAAGTGAAGAACGATTGATGGTGGTGAGATAGAGGGGAGCCGCCACCGTAGATAGATCTGGAGGAGAGAGAGGAGGTGTTGGTAAGAGCCATTGTTTCTCTCTGCTTTGAGTCTTGTGATTTGGGTTTGGAACAGAGAGAATGTGACAATGGAGGCGGTTGATGTGAGGAGAGAAACAGAGGAACATATTTATATGGAGTAATGGACATATGTAGAAATGACATAAATACCCTCCTAGCATTGCATGTATGAGTGTATATGTACATTATAGTTAAGAGTTCATCACTTAACCTAACACACCAAATCCTTTTCTTAGATTTGCATTCATGGACCACCACCTCCTTTCTTGATTTGTCTCCATCTTATACTAAAACATAATTAAATGTAATAATGTATAGAGAAATTTAATTAGTATAACCGCATAAATTATTCAGTTTTGATGGAACTGAACCGATTCAGCTCGAAATAGAAGATATTAGACCTAAAATAAATTAATGAAATAATCCAACGGTT
>OVAU01002510.1:0-12406 GCA_900406315.1 Biscutella laevigata subsp. laevigata
TCAAACCACATCAAAGAGATGAAACTATAATATAGAAAAAATTACATGAAAAAATATAGATAAAATTATAGTATAATAAATGAAATCTATGTGGAAATACAAACTTTAAATGAAATTTGAGAAACTTAAAAATAATTATAATATTTAAATTTACNAATATTTAAATTTACATAATAGATAGGAGATAAAGAAAAATAAATAATCTTATATTAGAGGTTGTTATGATCATAGAATCAATTTATTTTTAGAATGCGAGGTAATAAAATAAATTTAGATGATCGATGTGAGAAAAGCAAAAGATATTTAAGTATAATATGCAAAATAAATTATAATAATCATAAAGATTTAAATTGATAAAGCGAGAAAAATAGTTAATTAAAATTCAGCAATAAAAATTTATAAAAAAATAGACATAAAACAATACTTGCGTATGTATGTGCGAATTCTCCTAGTATAAATAAAATACTAGAACCAATTCTCATCTTCAATGCACATGTTCTAAGTTCGAGTCGGTAGGACACGTAGACCCAAAAACAGCAGAAGAAAAAACCAAAGTCTTTTTGATATTTTTTTAGCTTCTTAATTTTTTGTCGTTTGAAAAAATCTTTACGAACAAAATAGTTCTGGTTATATATATATATATGAAACTTGTTTTTTCCCCACGTATATAATGAATGGTCCTTACCAAAATATTTTAGAATATTTTGGTACGATTGAAATTTACTAGCTTTTTTTATTTTACTTTCCAATTTTCTGTATTAAAAAATCGATTAATAACCAAATATCTTTGTTAAAAAGAATTTTATCGTGAGAATGGAGAATAAAAACTTCATGTACAATGCTACAATTGAATAACTACCAAATTAACAACATTTCCCTGAGAACATTGTAGTCAAATGCTCTAGTTTTCAGTGTTTTATAAATTTGTACGTAGGTTCATATATTGTAAACAAAGTTCTAATTAAAGGCCAATTTTTACTTAATACCTAAATGTATAATTATTGGTATTTGAAAGCTTCTACATCTTTTGATTTTATTTTTTCAAAGTTACATCACGTACATGTAACTTTGGTACACAATGGTTCCAAGTGTTTGACCATAACTCATTATAAAACTCTATATACCTCACGTCATAGGTCTGAGTAGAGATGTCGACAATTCTCGCAGGTTTTAATTAAATGGAGTTTTCAACTCAATTATCCTTTTTTACAAGTCTTGCTTTTTGTTGATTTTTGTTTTTCTTCTCGAATCTAAAGCCAAGTATGTATATAACTTCATAATTTTTTGAAATTGTTGACTTTTGTTGGAAACTTTTGGTGATTTACTAACATGCCTATAAACTGTTTGTTCAAATGTCTGACAGAAAACTTAAGTTCATTATTTGTTTCATCTTTAACCAACATACAGTTTTGTCAAAGCCTTTGATCTAACGTAGTTCAAAAATATATTCAATTTCAAAAATACATTCAACTTCTCATTTTATATAATCTAATGTAGTTACGTTTTATTTTAATTTATTTAATTAAATATAAGTAGTGTTTAAACATTAACATAATTTATAAGTTAATTAAATTAATTAGAAAGATATTATCAAAAATAAAAAAGGTTACATATAAACTAAGTGGATCTAATTGGATCTAGCTGGATATGAGAAATTAAATAATTCTAAATGAATATCTTTGTAGACTTCTAAACTTAAATGAGTCTAAATAGATATAAATTTAAATGCAGTGAATTTAAATGTGATGAGTCTAATTAGATTAGGCTTATCCATTTAGACTTCTCTAGTTCTAAGTATTATCCACCATACGCATGTTACAATTCCTTATTCAATTGCGTGAATCACACCAAAAGTTTTCTTTAATATTCTTCTTTTTGTAAAGACAAACATTCAAATCTTTCTGTAAAACGTATTTGTGTCTTTTAACAATTACTTTTTAACTACTCCTATTTAGTGAGTCTCATCGATTTACGATACGTCGATTTTGCAAAGGCCACCACACAGAAAAAAACAAATTTATAATTTATCGTTTTGGCAAACCAAGACGCGAAAGAAGCTAACATACTCCGAATATTCTAGTTGGCAAAACAAAAAAAAATCAAACTGTTACGATACTGTGACACGATTTGTAGTCAGAAACATATTTATTACTTCTTGTCATTTCTTCGACTTATCTTCTGCTACATTTTTTTGTCTGGATTTGAACTGTTTAATGCCATTATTTAAGCTAACTTTGAGTTTTTTTTGTATGAAGGATCAACAAAAAAGGATAAAATTGACTGACACAATTTTTTAGTAGTTTATTAACCAACATTGTTAGACCATATTCATATATATATAAGTCAGCACAAAATTAAAATATTTATGTATTTTCATAATATATGAGAAAAATTCTAATTGTATACATTAATAGAAGGGTTATATTTTATATATGTTTACAATACAAATTTTATTATAATATTTAAATTAAATATTTGACTATTAATCCTTTTTATCTAATCTTTATAAATTTAATTCTATGATCATAATATATTTCATAATTTTCAAATAACTAGTTGAATTTATTTTTTCTAAATTTTATTTATATATATATACGTTTTCTGTTTACATTTTATCATTTTATCTATATTTTATCATCTATTTTATTTAACATAACTTGTTATTTTATTAGTTTTGAATTTTTTTAAGAGATATTTTTGAAATGTTTGGACTGGTTAATTTTATGTTTCAAATTTAACTTCTAATATTATATAATTATAAAAAAATAAATACTATAAATTTCATTTATTTGGATTTAACATATACATAATTTTTTTTAAAATCATGACAATTTTATCAACTATATCAATCATATGTATAAATTGAAAATAAACCCATCAAATTATAATCAACATATATTATATCATTAATTATAATATATATAAATATCAAAATTACATCCATTTAATAAAACATCAAATTAAATGGAAGCTAGAAATATAGAATGAAATTCATGACTTCTACATTGTACAATATGTACTTTATCAAAATATCACATTAAATTTTTGTTAAATTTTATATTATCTATTACTCCCTCCGTTCCTCAATATTTGATGTTTAAGAGTTTTTCACGTTGATTAATAAAACACAAAAACATCATTTAGTTTCTCTCTTTTTCATAAAAACACCATTAATTTTATCTATTTTAACCAATCAAAAACCATACTGCATAATATTAATGGGTTTTAGCTTTAAATTTTTGCATTGATAATCGAAAACATCACTTAAATTGAAAAAAAAATAAAAACCTAAAACATCACTTATAGTGGAACGGAGGGAGTATATGATTATATTTTTATAGGAAATGTTATGCACTTAAAAACCTGTACTTCATCCAAAAAGAATGGTCAATATTTGGAAAATTTGGATTTGTGGCGCGGAGTGCAAAAGCCCATCCGTATTGCAATTTACGGCCCAATATTTAAGCCATCCTTTAGGCCCAAAATATACGAAAACTTTTAATTTTTGGTGAATGTACGAAACCAATTTATATATTCACTTTTACAGATTTTATACCAAATCGAGTTTTATCCCATTAACATGCCTATCCTCAATATTTTTCTTACCATTATATACTAGAATTTTATCCGCGATATATACGGAATAATATATTTTTAAATTATAATATTACGATATATAAATTTTATAGAAAAATATATTTTTTAAATTAAATGTGTGATTAATAAATATCAATATTATTTGGTAAATATGTTTATTTTATAATGTTTTACTTTAAATAGAATAATAGTATTATTGAATTTAGATCATGATTTTATCCGTTGATAAACCGTTAGATTATTATATTAAGATAAAATTTTAGATGATTTTTTTATAAAAGTTATTTAAAAGCACATTTCTAGCTAAAAACACAAATCTAACATTAATATAATTTGATTTACTTTTATATTAATTAGATTATATGTACAAAATTTTGTAAAGAGAAAAATCAAGAATTATATTTTATTATATTTGTCTTTGAAAAATTCCAAACTAAAACTTTATATATTTATTGGTTAATAAGATAATCTAAATGTGTTATTATATTTTTGTTATATTTATATATATTATGAAAAAATTTGTATAATAAATTTCAGTTTATATTTATTTAAATTTTATTATACTTACTTTTAGGAAAGTTTTGACATCTATTTAAATTTATATAATTTTTAAATATTAAAATATTATTGTATTTGTTTTAGATTTATCTAGAAATTTTTATATAAAATTATGTATTTAAATTTATCTAAATTATTAGATTTATTTTGATAAAATCTTCTATTCTCTGTTTAATTATACTTATTTCAATTTTATCCGAAGATTTCTAACTTGTTCTTTAAATTGCTTTTCGAAAGACATATAAGAACATAAAATTGATTCTAAAATAATATTGTAGAGATGCAAAATATATATAAGATCATAAAATTATGTATAGCATAATTATTATGTACTAAAACTTATATTTAAATTACTGTAATTATACTATGTATTGGATTAAAAATGTGTATATCTTGTATTTTTTTTATAATAGATGTGTTGACAAAAACATAGAAATGTATAATTTAGGATATACTAAATTATATTTCGATTTAGATGTAAGGTTAAAACTATTAATATATATGAGAAGATAAAATTATGCGGAATATAATTATCATATACTAAAAATTATATTTAAATTTTTGTATTTATAATATATATTGGACAAAAAACTAAATTGAATATCATGAAATTTTACAGGAGAGGTAAATTTTGTTGAAAAGGATAAATCAAATATTAAAATTATTTTATTTTTAAAATTATTTTTAAAATTAGTTTTAAATTCGTTTTTAAATTCGTTTTGAAATTAAAATTAAATTTAAAATTCATTTTTGAATAAAATTTTGTGAGGAAATATTTAATATTGATTTATACATATATTTCTAGTTCTACCCTTAATGAAAATTACATAGATTTCCAATTTTATCCTTAATAAATATTTTTATTTTGTTCTTTAAAATTTAAATTTTACAATGGCATGTAATATTTTAATGACTTAAAAGTTATATACTTAAAAGTGACTCATAAATAATACTATAGAGATTTTATTTGAACTATAACCAAATTTTTGTGTGTGATTTATTTATCAAATATGTATAGTCAGGAAAAAAAATTTATACAGTCAACACATTAGACGGACATATTAACGACATTAAGCGTGGTGTATGGATTAGTCACATTTTAACGAGTTTGTGCCCAAAATTTAGATTATTATCAAGTTCATGTATGTATTGACAACAACTTCTCCGAAATGTATGAATTTTCACGCATGACATAAGTATGAGCATGTATATGCCACTCTCTTGAAATAGAGAAAAAAATCAAAGGGTCCTCCGTCCACTTTGGTGGGGACATTCTGGTATACGTGAATATGCGAGCTCTCTCCCTGGCAGTTCTCACCAGAAGGTCCGCTTTCTTATTATTTGTCCTTGGCTCAAAGACTAAGGTAAAGCTTGGGAGCCTCTCCCGTAGTTCCTTGAGCTCATCGAGTTCCGTAACGAAGGCTAGCCAATCTACCGGTTTTGTAGTCATCCGCACAAAGTCTTGTGAGTCCGTCACGAAGTAGTCACAAAACCGCTTAAGCCTATGCAAGTTGGACACTACCCAAAGAAGGCTACGAAGTTCGACATAGAGGAGGCATGACCCCCTCAATGTACCACTCATCCCCAAGATATCAATCGTATCATCCTGAAGGTGCAAATTCCACCCCACACCTTTGGTCGCGTCGAGATCCTTCCAAGCAGCGTCAAAACGACAGGTGAAAAATGGACCTGACATCCCTTCCAAAGTCCCAAGGCTCTCCACTGGCCCAATCACTTCCACCGCCTCTTCCTGAGCATTCACAGTGCACCATGCCGCATATTCCCCGAGCGCGTGTGCTACCGTATCTGGGGGTTCTCTGGTGACGTCATTGAAAAACTTATCATCTCTAGCTTTCCAAATGAACCAAATGAGCCAAGGTTAGACTTTGGTAATTGGTTAGCTTCTCCCAGCCGCTCGAGGCCTGCGAGAACAGATAGTTCATATTCGAGTACAAGCTTTCACAGGAGAAAGTGGACTGAGGGGTAGAGACTGGTGATACAACCCAACACTGCTTAGCAGGATCATACGTAAAGATCGCATGATTTATTTTCTTGTCCGCCTCTCCACAGCGTGTGCAGGTCGGGCTCATTCTGAGATGGCTTCGAAAGAGTTGCTTTGAGACCGCAACCGCACTCGACAACATTTGCCACATGAAGCATCGCAGCTTGGTCGGTGCTTCCGCCTTCTACGCCTTCTCGAGAAGGGGGTTTAATGAGGGTTGTTGCGCTGCAGCTAGGCTAGTCGCATCTGATTGATCCAGATCAATCAAGTACCAAGATTTGACCGAGTAGACACCCGATGTCGTCAGATTCCAACAAAAGCCATATGCTCTCCCACGCCTGCTCGGATTGATGCCTCTTCTAAGGGGGATGTCTTCTGCGTGAACCTGGTCTCTGAGAGCCCACATATCCGAGAATCTCTTCCCTGGGTGGATGAGCTCACCCACGCGAAGGTGGGGATTACCCGAAGTGACCACCGCCCACGGTGGGCAGGCAGGGACAGTGGGAAGCCAGGAGGCCTCCCATGCAAGTGTTTGATCCCCTGAGCCAATAGTCCGACGAGCGCCTTGTCTGACCAAGTCCCTTGACGCCATGATGCTCATCCAGCCATATGAAGGACGATTTGCCACTAGGGCATCAAAAGGGTGGGAGTTACTGAAGTATCGTCAAATAAGATACTATAGGCCATCGACCGAACACAGAACATGACCCATCCCGTCCAGACTAAACAAAACCCAAGTCGTCTTAGTAGGATTTCGAGGAAGTCCCACTCCACTCTGTCGTATGCTTTACTCATGTCAATCTTGACCGCCATATGAGAAGCACTACACCGACAATTGACATTTAGTGTGTGCATAGCCTCGTGGGCCAGGAGAATATTGTCTGAAATTGCTCGCCCTGCGACAAAGATATATTGGGTCTCAAAAACGATTTGTGGCAGGATCTGCTTGAGCCGATGGCTCAAGACCTTGGAAATAAGCTTGTAACACACATTGCAGAGGCTAATAGGTCGAAAGTGAGACATAGTCTTCGGTCTTGAGATCTTGGGAATAAGGCACAAATTGGTCTCATATATCCTAGGATCAAAGCACCCAGTCTCCAAGTAATCATAGACTGTCTTGGCTAGATCTCCGCCCACATATTGCCAGTATTTTTGGAAAAACAAACTTGTCATTCCATCAGGCCCTGTCATTACCTGTTGCAGCTCCTTCGTAACCTCTCTGACCACCTCCGTAGACAAGTTTGGGTCTACTGGGCGACATCCAACCGTCCTTTCAAATCGTCCATCCGCTTGGACGAATCCCATTGGTCTCTCTTTCTCCACCTAGATCTCGCAACGCGATACTTCCTAATACGATCACAAAGAGGTTCAACGGTCCCTCCCTGGGCCGTCCCCCAACCTCTCTCCACCACGACCTTGAAATCTGGGTTATAGACCCAACATTTATCGAAGCGAAAGAGTTGTTGTCCCTTATAAGATGATTTGGAGGAAACGAATGTCAGGACCGGCTGGTGGTCTGAGCCCTGAAACCTTAAGTATTGGCATGTGGAGTGGGAGAAGGTAGCGAACCACTCCTCATTCCCCATTACCCGATCAAGTCGGCACTTGACCATCGAGTTGTGCCGGCAGTCAACCCAAGAGAGGCAGTCGCCCTTGTGTGGGAGATCCAACATCCCACAATTTTCTTGCATCAAACAAAAATCCCAAAAAGAGGTTGCGCTGCGAACGCGACCTCCCACTTTTTCATGGTTTCCGTTAATCGCATTAAAATCCCCTACCATCAACCACACTTCGAACCGATGCGTACCAATACGGGTCAATCTTTCCAAAACTACAGCCCGATACTGAACAACAAGTTCCCCACAAACGAAAGAGATAAAAGTTTTATTGTCATCATTAGTAACTAATACATCAATGACTCTATTATTCGACGAAATAACTTGAACATCAAAATGCGCTAAAGCTAGCAAGGCCAAACCACCACTAAGTTCAACGGACTCAACAATAAAAAGAAAAGCATACCCAAGGCGAGCTTGCAAGTCTTGTAGAAAAGGTCGCTCACGCTTGGTCTTCATCAGGAATACGATCCCCGGGAAGAAATTCTTCCAAATCTTCTGGAGGTGTCGAATTGCCAAGTAGCTCCCAACCCCCCCTGGCAATTCCAACTAAGAATCATACTACTACTTTGTTGATGGCTTCTCCTCGACCACCAACTCTCCTTCTTCTGATGGTTCCTCCAGATTCGGGTTCAGAGCCCCCCTAAAGCAGGCAGGTACTGCTAAAAAAATTCCGTGATGGTGCGAACCGCACCTTGGTTTTCCACCCCTTCACCTGAAGAGGGCACCCCTCTCTGTCTCTGTTTACGGACAATCTTCTTCCTTGGTTGGAGGGCGCTCTTGTCCATCCCGAGCCTACTCCTCACAAGTCTTCCCCTCCGAGCACCCTTACTTCTTCCACCTCATCGATCCATCTCCGCCGATAGCATGTCATGCAATGGCGAAATCACTTCCCTAAACTCAATTGGATGGGTCTTAATTGGAGTCACACGTCCCAGTCCTGCAGCAACCTCCGGTTTCGAAGCGTTCACCACCTGGATCGACACCACCTCGCCCGACTGGTCCGTCGGAGTGATCACCGTCGGGGTAGCCCCCTGAGGCCAGTCCCTAATCACCCTAACTTCACAAACAGGGCCCCAGGAAATATCCATTGTGACTCGAGGAGGTGCTACACCATTCAGACGGGGAGGAGGGGGAGGTAACACCTCCGACTGCAGCTCCCTCCGATGGAAGGTTCTTTCCACCCAAGTTCGGGTTGATTCTCGATGCCGAGAACCTCGCGGTTACGACTCCCTTCTTGCTGGAGGCGACGCCGACCAAAGCAATGGGTCTGCGGCGACCTCCTCCACAAACAAGGTTCGACGGACAGGCGATCTCCGACGACTGAACTGCCCCTTCTCGCGTGACAGTCCATGTGTGATTAAATTCTTTAAATCTGGATTTTTTTTTTTGTCAATATATAATTCCTATTGAAAAAATACTTCGGATAGGGTTGATTCTAGGATCACCCTAACCGACCAACTTTGATTGATTTTATAAATGAGTTTCGTTGACAAAAAAAAAAACTAGATTTGATATTTTCCGGATAATAAAAGGGAAAATTTTGACCAGTGAGTTGAAAAACTGACAAAACGGACTCTTATCACTGAACCTTCAAAAAGCTGATAACGTAGAACGAGAGAGATAAGAGAGCCAATTAAAGGCTCTTTCTATTTCTTCTTCTTCATCTTCTCATTGGCTATGGCTGGATCAGCTCTACCTCTACCACCACCACCGCCACTATCATTACAATCCACGCCGCAAAATCAAGCCCGTCAATCTTCTACCTTTTCCCCTCCAACCCTTTCTCCCCAAACGCCTTCCATTCGTTCTCGCCTCAGCAGAATCTGTCAAGATGGAAACCCACTGCTCGCACGCCAATTGTTCGACGCAATTCCCAAACCAACTACTGTTCTCTGGAACACCATCATCATCGGCTTTATTTGCAATAATCTACCACACGAGGCTCTTCTTTTCTACTCCCGGATGAAAAAGACGGCACCTTTCACCAAATGTGATCCATACACTTACTCTTCCACACTTAAAGCGTGTGCTGAAACCAGAAACTTGACAGCTGGCAAAGCCGTGCATTGCCATTTGATCCGTTGTTTGCAGAACTCAAGCAGAGTTGTGAATAATTCTTTGATGAACATGTACGTTTCTTGCTTGAATGCTCCTTGCGGTGAATTGGATACTTCTGAGTACGATGTGGTGCGTAAAGTCTTTGATACTATGCGTAAGAAGAATGTTGTAGCATGGAATACTCTGATTTCTTGGTACGTGAAAACAGGGAGAAATGCTGAAGCGTGCAGGCAATTCGCTATAATGATGAGAATGGAGATAAAACCGAGCCCGGTCAGCTTTGTCAATGTTTTTCCTGCTGTAGCGACTTCTAGAAGCCTTAAGAAAGCTAACGTTTTCTATGGTTTGATGCTTAAATTGGGCGATGAATATGTGAAGGACTTGTTTGTGGTGAGCTCGTCTATATCTATGTATGCAGAGCTAGGCGATCTTGAATCGTCACGGAGAGTATTTGATTCATGTGTCGAGAGGAACATCGAGGTGTGGAATACAATGATAGGTGTCTACGTTCAGAACGATTGCTTGGTTGAAAGTATCGAGCTTTTTCTTGAAGCAATTGGATCAAAAGAGATTGTGTCTGACGAAGTAACGTTCCTCTTGGCAGCGAGTGCAGTTTCAGCATTGCAGCAAGTGGAACTAGGCAGGCAGTTTCATGGTTTTGTGAGCAAGAACTTCCAAGAGCTACCGATTGTGATATTTAACGCGTTGATGGTGATGTACTCAAGGTGTGGTTCTGTGCACGAGTCATTTGCAGTCTTTCATTCAATGCGAGAAAGAGATGTTGTGTCATGGAACACTATGATTTCTGCATTTGTCCAAAACGGCCTAGATGATGAAGGAATAATGTTGGTGTATGAGATGCTGAGGCAAGGGATAAAGATTGATTACATAACTGTGACGGCTTTGCTTTCCGCTGCATCAAATCTTAGAAACACGGACATTGGGAAGCAGACTCATGGTTTCCTTATCAGGCAAGGAATTCAGTTTGAGGGAATGAACAGTTACCTTATCGACATGTATGCCAAGTCAGGTTTGATCAGGATCTCACAGAAGCTTTTTGAAAAGAGTGGTTATGCTGAAAGAGACCAAGCTACATGGAATTCTATGATTTCCGGGTACACGCAGAATGGACACACAGAGGAAGCGTTTGTTGTGTTTAGGAAGATGTTAGAACAGAGTTTAGAACCGAATGCAGTGACTGTGGCATCAATTCTCCCAGCTTGTAGCCAAATAGGTAGTACTGACTTGGGTAAACAACTCCATGGGTTCTCTATCAGACAATTCTTGGATCAGAACGTATTTGTTGCTTCTGCTTTAGTTGATATGTATTCAAAGTCAGGAGCAATAAAGTACGCAGAAAACATGTTTTCTCAAACGAAAGAGAAAAATTCAGTGACATACACCACGATGATATTGGGGTATGGTCAACATGGAATGGGCGAGAGAGCTATCTCACTGTTTTTCTCAATGCAAGAGTCGGGAATCAAATCCGATGCTGTCACGTTTGTTGCAGTGTTATCAGCCTGCAGCTTTTCAGGTCTAGTGGATGAAGGTCTCAAAATATTCGAGGAAATGATACAAGTGTATAACATTCAACCTTCCACTGAGCACTATTGCTGCATTACAGATATGTTAGGGAGAGTTGGCCGCGTTAATGAAGCCTACGAGTTTGTTAAAGGACTAGGTGAAGAAGGAAATATAGCTGAACTATGGGGTTCACTTCTAGGGGCTTGTAGGCTACACGGTGAGCTTGAGCTTGCTGAGATTGTTTCAGAGAGGTTAGGTGAATTAGATAAAGGAAAGAACTTTTCTGGGTATCAGGTTTTGCTCTCGAATATGTATGCTGAGGAACAAAATTGGAGTAGTGTTGATCGAGTGAGGAAAGGAATGAGAGAACAAGGTTTAAGGAAAGAAGTTGGTCGTAGTGGGATTGAGGTTGCAGGTTATGTAAACTGTTTCGTGGCTAGAGATCAAGAGCATCCTCAGTCGCAAGAGATATATGATGTAATCGACGGTTTGGCTAAAGATATGAGAGATGATTCGCATCAGAAAACATTCCCAATTGTTACTCCAAGTTTGGAGTTGGAAGAGTGAAGTAGAAATGCAGTAACTACAGAATATGGAGATAAAAGGCAAGAGAGGTGAGAAAAAGGTAAGAAGATTTCAAGGCCTTGAGAAAGGGTAAGCTCGAAGAACACTCATTTCTTTGCTTTCTTAAGCTTTACATGTTGATGACATTGAAGCAAATCTTTATGGGCATAAACGCTATTAGTTCATTGTCATCACCAACCGCACCCCATTGGCCCTGTCTGGATCTGATTTGTAGGAAAATTCAACCAGACATAGGACAGAAGATGGAGTTTTCAAACCTTTGGAAGAAAATTGAATACGATTCTTTTCTTTGCCACACATCGTGCAATTTCGTCTTTTTATACACAGAATCATAAGTCGTCATGAAGAAGGCAAAGAAGAAACTGGAGAGGGAGGGAGATGTAGATATTAAAAGTTGTTTTTTTTCACCCAACACTTGCATTATCTCTATAGTATTATTTAAGGATCACTTTTAAGAAAT
>OVAU01002511.1:0-12403 GCA_900406315.1 Biscutella laevigata subsp. laevigata
GGGTTTGTAAGTTGTAAGCCTTTTCTAATATATTTCTAGTGGAAAAAAAAAAGTAATGATAATTAAATAATTATCGTGAATATTGATATATCTATCGATAATTTGATATAATTTTAAATGTAAACTTAATATATTTTGCTAGCTATTTAAATAAAATTATATTTTATTAAAGTTAAAAAAAATTATTATAAAAATATCCGCGTTGAACGTGGGATCAATTTTTTTAAAAAACTATTTAACTGGAAAAGAAAAAAAAAGCAGGCCAATAAGGCCACAACACGTGGCGGTTCTTCAAGTTTCTTCAAGGTTCTTCACGGAGAACCGTTCCTCGTGCAAGAAACTCAAATCCTATTTTTTTTTTATTTTTTTTGAGAGCATGATCCGGTAAAACATGAGCGTTGCTCATGCTCTTAGCAATCTCACTTTTACACTCAAAAGTAATGTTAATGTGAGCCATCAGATATGTATGCATTTTAGGATTCAATTACAATCTAATGGTTCATATTATGATGTATAGGAAAATGAGCTTTGTTATATATTTTGTTGGGTAAACTCTTTATGTTACATAACTATTTTTTAGTTGAGAATTAGAGTTAATTATAGTAAGAAAAGTTGAAATTCTATTTTTTCGAACAATTTAAGATGCATTTTGAAAAAAAAATTGAATAATTTAAAATGCATTCGGTGATTTGACGCTTAAAACCATATTTAACTGACTATAATCAACTGACCACAAAACACATGTTATTTGGTCAAGTAAAATGGATAGTTATCATAAACATAAAAACAGTGTCGACCAAAAAATTGTTTAAAACAACGAGACTTAAATAACAAGACCATGAAATACATAACTTGTGGTTAGACACAATTAGACTAATATGTATCATGTCTAACAAATCATTACACTTTATCCAAAATGGTTTTCCTAAAACAATATTAAATCGACCATAATCAACTTACTACAAAACATATGTTATATGGTGAGAAAAATTTTAGTTATAATAAACATAAGACAATATCGACAAAAATATTGCTTAAAATAACAAGACATAAATAACAAGACCATGAAACAAATAATTTGTGGTTATGAATCATTAGACTAATATGTATCATGCCTAACAAACCATTTTTAACAGTACTTTAGTAAACATACTATACTGAACATCAAACACCTACGTTTAGGTCAAAGAAACTCGTGAGCTATCACAAGCATGAGACAATGTGCACAAAATTCTCATTTGCGAATGCCACAAGAAATGCAAGACCCAATTCTGATCCGTTAGGGAATTTCTGAAAGAAATGTCGATGAGTGGTGAAATCGAACTTTTAGAACGAATCTTAGAATAATAAAGTAAAATTAGAAGACGAATAAAAAATAGAAAACCAAACCTTTCACATAAGAAGGTGAAGTGATGGAGGAGGCTTGACAGGAGACACCAAGGTGAAGGTGGAAGGAGGAGAAACTCGTTGGAGAAAAGATTGATATGGTGGAGAAACAATTCTCTCTCCTCATTGACGATTTTGACGATTTTTAGATCTGGTGCTCTCCACTCCACCGTCTCGGCGAGTGTCGGCGCGTGCCGTCGCCGGCCATGGCACGGAACTCTAAAAGCAAGACCCGAGCCTCTGCGGAAGCTTCCCCTCTCCGGTCCGGCGCAAAGAAGGTTTCTTCTCCTCCCACGCGCGACGGATCTGGCTCTCGGAAACCGGATGCGAAACCTGCTCTGATCGCAAATCACACCGCCGCAGCAGACGATCGATCCGTGATTCCCCTCTCCTCCCTCTCTGACGTCGGTCCTCCACTCTCGGTGGCAGCGTCGGCGGAAGTTTCACCGATGGAAGAATCCTTAAGGGCAACGGCGAGGAGTGTTACTCCGGGAACCGAAGCTTCTGCTGCGCATTTCTCCTCCCCGCGGGAGGCTGCTCTTCTTTCACCTCCTCCGGGTACTCTGACTCTGGTCACCGAGACCCAGGTCTGTAACTCTCACTCTGCTTCTGAGCTAGACGTAGTCGTAGGCCTAGCTCTAGGTCGGGAATCAACTACACCGGCGACTGGTTTGGAAAATGGAGTAGAAGTAGGTATTTCTCCTGATTTTGCAGGTTCTAAGCCAGTTGATTTACTCGATGCTATAACTGGCTCCGGGAAAGACAACTTTTGTCCTCAGTCGGGCAGTATACAGGGTATCACTCAGACTTCACCGGCAAAAAAGGAATGGGTTTCTATTTTGAAGAAGAAATCTCAGCTATCTGAGCTGGGATCTCCAGCTGAACATGTTTCAGAGGTTCCTTATGTTTTCATTCCGGATGAAAATGTCGAAGCTGCAAAGGATGAGTTTAAGGATTTCATTTATGGCCGCTTTCATGGTGATGTTCCTGAAATGGGAAGGATAATCGGTATAGTAAACGCTATTTGGGCGAGACAGGGACCTCGTATCTTTGTCCACAAGCTTGGCTCAGGTTGCTTCTTGCTTCGGGTCCCAAACCCAAGAACGAGAGAACTACTCTTAAGCCGTGGCGCTTGGGTAATTGCTGGCTCAACTATGTTTGTAGCTCCCTGGACTCCAGAGTTGTCCCCCGAAGCTCCTGCTCTAACTTCAGCAGTGGTTCCGGTGGAGCTAAGAGGGGTACCTTACCTCCTCTTTAACAACATCTGCTTGAGTCGATTGGCAACACCCCTAGGAGTTCCTATCTCCCTTTTCCCTGAAACGGAGAGAAAGGAGAACTTCGAAGTTGCAAAACTTTATGTCAAAGTTGACCTCCAAAAGCAGCTTCCAACTAAGATTATTTCAGGCTCTTCCAACGGGAAAGAATTCGAAATCTCTGTCTCCTACCCGTGGTTGCCTGTACAGTGTCGCGAATGCAATCGCTATGGGCATAGCTCCCATTCTTGCCCTCGGGTCTTTGGTGGTTCGCATACGGAGGCACGCAAAGACACGGGTAGACCGCATGCTGGCTCCCAATTGAGAAACGAAGGACGACGATCCAGGTCACGTCCAAGTCGGTCAAGGCAACCGCGTATGGAGTATAGACCCGTTATGAAACCAGCTACGGTGGAGACAATAACCGCGGCTAAGACACCTCCGGTATCAAGTAGGATTCCAGAGACAAAGCCTGCCATTGGTGTAAAGGCAGACACGGATGGACTCCAATTGCCTGCGGCTCATAATCAAGTTGGTCCGACATCTCCAACCATGGGAAACATTCGCCCACAAAAGCTGGAAGAAGGAGAGATCACTCCAACCCAACTTTCAGTTGATGTTAATTCAAACCCTGCGACCTTTCTCGCCTCAAATTCAGAAACGTCTCAGCTGCTGTCGGAAAAAGATATAGATGCAGTCCGTGACAGCTTGCCTGGGTTTGGTGATGACGACGACCGCCCATTCTTCCTCGTCCAGAGGAGGCGTTGCAGCCGCAAGGCTGATTAACTCAACCCCCCCTCTCTGTAAATATGTTTTTTGTGTGGAACGTAAGAGGACTTAACAGCGCTAGACGTCACAGTATGGCTAGGAATTGGATCCATAAATATAACCCCCTGTTTGGAGCGTTCTTGGAGACGCATGTTCAAGCGGGTAATAAGGATAGGTTGCAAAAGGCAATCCCTAATCATTGGAAGTACTTCGGTAATTTTGATCATCAGGGATCTGCTCGAATTATGGTGTGTTGGGACACCTCTTTGACAGTAGTTATTCACTCATCCACGGCTCAATCAGTTACTTGTGGGATTTCTCTACCGTCGGTAAAGGCAAACATGATTATTACTTTCGTCTACGGTATGAATAGAGTTGAGGATAGAGTGCAATTATGGGATGACTTGCACGTAACAGCAGGATCGTTTCACTGCTCCGAGCATCCTTGGGCAGTCCTTGGGGACTTTAATCAGATATTGCGACTGGAACATCACTCAAATCACGCAACAGCGAATGTTGATCTCTCCGGGGTAGATGATTTCAATATTTTTCTTCAGGATATTGAGGTTTTTGAAGCTCAATCTAAAGGTCTTCCATTCACTTGGTGGAACAATCAAGAAGCAAACCCGGTGGCAAAGAAGATAGATCATGTATTTATTAATCACGAGTGGGCATCTAATTTTCCGGATGCTTATGCTGAGTTTTTGGCACCGATTCAGTCAGACCATGCTCCCTGTTTATTCAGAATGCCTGCGCTGACTCCCAGGAAGAACAGGCCTTTCCGGTTTTTCAATCACGTGGTTGATCACCCGAGCTTCATACCTACGGTGGAGGAGTTCTGGGCGGATGATACTATCACCGGCTCCTCTCAGTTTATTCTTGTTCGGAAGCTGAAAATCTTAAAGCAAGGGATGAGATTCTTAAACAAAACATACTTCTCTGCTTTGTCTTCTCGGGTAAAGGAGCAAGAGGAGCGGGTAACGTTACTTCAGCGGAGCCTCTTATCATCTCCAGACGTGGATACTATCCGGGAAGAACATAAGCAGAGGGAAGTTTGGCAAGCTCTACTCATGGCGGAGGAGAAATTTTATCGTCAAAAATCTCGAGTGCAATGGCTTAAACTAGGAGACCGCAACACTGCGTTTTATCACAAGACTTGTTCGCAGCGTGCAACAAGGAATCATATACACTTTCTTGAGGATGAAGGGGGGAACATTCTATCTACATCGGCTGATGTACAAGCCCATGCTGCAGACTATTTTGAGAATATCCTTGGCTCCACAGACCTTCCCTCCTCGCCTTGTTCAGTCGATTATCTGCGTGATCTGCTTCAGTTCAGGTGCTCTCAAGAACAGTCTGACGGTCTACTAGCTCCTGTAACGGAGGATAAAATTCGCAGAACTGTTTTCAACATGCCTCTCGATAAGAGCCCGGGCCCGGATGGGTATAATGCGGAGTTCTTTTGCTCTTCTTGGAAGGTTATCGGACAGACTGTGATCCAGGCAGTGAAAGAATTTTTTAGGAATGGCAGATTACTGAAAGATCTTAATACGACATTGATAGCCTTGATTCCTAAAAAGCCGGAAGCGTGCAAGCTAGGGGACTTCAGGCCGATCAGTTGCTGCAACTTTGTGTATAAGATCATAACACGGATTATTGCTTCGAGGTTGAAACCCATCCTTCAGCTCAGCATTCAACCGAGTCAAGCAGCTTTCCTTAAGGGAAGATCCCTCGGGGATAATGTGCTTTTGGCAACAGAGTTGATCAGAAATTACAACAAGCAAAATTGCCCGAAAAGTGCGATGGTCAAGGTGGACATCCGCAAGGCTTTCGATACGGTTTGCTGGGATTTGGTATTGAAAGTGTTGGAGGCACAAAATTACCCTCCACTTTTCCGCACATGGATCGCTGCTTGCATAACATCACCTAGATTCTCGGTAATTATAAATGGAGAACTAGCAGGTTTTTTCCCTGGGGTTAAGGGTCTGAGACAAGGGGATTGCATCTCGCCGTATTTGTTCATTATGATTATGGAGGTTCTGTCGGAATTGTTGAGACGAGCCACACTTGACGGGAAAATATCGTTTCACCCAAAATGCTCGACTCAACAGATTTCTCATCTCTTGTTTGCAGATGATCTGCTCGTTTTCTCTGATGGCTCGATCAAGTCTATGGAAGGCATTAAGGAGGTCATGGCTCAGTTTAGGGACTACTCAGGGCTAGATATGAATGTGGATAAGTCATATCTTTTCCTTGGCGGCTACTCTCATCAGGATTCCGCAAATCTTAGCGAGATCTCGGGTATCAAGCTAGGCAACTTCCCTACTCGGTATCTAGGGCTGCCCTTAAACCCGTCTCGGATCTCCCAGGCTACCTTACAGCCTTTTATTGAAAAAATCACAAGGAAACTACATAATTGGACAACAAAGTTTCTATCCTTTGCTGGGAAAATCAGGCTCATCTCCTCGGTTGTGTACGGTATGGTGAACTTCTGGAGCTCTGTTTTCTCGCTTCCCAGGAAGTTTTATTCCAAGATTGACTCTCTTTGTGCTGCGTTTCTGTGGAAAAACTCCACTACTAGTGCTAAGGGAGCAAGGGTTGCGTGGACTGATATTTGCACCCCGAAGAGTGAGGGAGGGCTGGGAATTAGGCTACTTGAAGACTTCCAGCGAGTTTTCAGATTAAAGCAGATATGGAACCTCTTCACAAACTCGGGATCTCTATGGGTTGCTTGGATTAATACTACTATTTTTCAACGGAAGGGTTTCTGGGAAACCTCTTCAACTCAACGACTATCTCCAACATTGAGGAATCTTCTCCAACTTCGTCCTCTATTGAAGGAGCTTTTGCGGTGTACTCTTGGGAATGGATCTAAAGTCTCTTTTTGGTATATGGACTGGACGGGGTTAGGTCCTTTGATTGATTTAATTGGGCGACAAGGCCCCCGAACCCTAGGTATCTCTCTCGGTGCAACCGTCAGTGATGCGGTTTGCGATGGGGAATGGAAACCCTTTCCTTCTCGATCACCCTCTTATCTCGCGTTAATAACCAAGCTCTCCACTATCAAGCCACCTGCTTCATCCGCTGCTCATGACAGCTATTTATGGTGTGGGAGCAGGAACACCTTCTCCAAAGTCTTCTCATCGAAACATACTTGGGAGCGGCTGCGCATTAAGAAACCCTCGGTTTCTTGGTCCCACCTGGTTTGGTTCTCTGAACATATTCCACGCTGCGCTTTCATTACTTGGTTGATATTCAAGGAGAGACTTCCAACTAAGGATAGGCTCAGGCGTTGGGGGCAAAATGTAACGTCTCTCTGTATTCTTTGCAACACAGAGGAAGAAACTCACTCTCATCTCTTTTTCGACTGCACTTTTTCAAAAGATGTATGGCTACCTTTTGCCATTGCGCTTACCGATTCACCACCAACAAGCTTGAGGTCCTTGGTGAATTGGCTACATGCTTTGAACCCAAGGCCTGGAAAATCTACTTTGTCCTTGTTTAAACTTTGCTTGGAGGTTATAGGCTACTCGATTTGGAGGGAACGGAATTCACGACTGTTCGCCAGCATCACTTCTACGGCAGCGGAGCTCCGGCGTAGCGCAGACCGCATGATCAGGGATAGACTACTCTCTTATCCGACTTCTCTCGAAGGCTCTGGTTCCCTTCGCAGTTTATATGTTCTCCTTTTTGGTTCCTATCCGTAGTTTTCCCTTCTTAGTTTATATTTATTTCCCTTTTCGTTCTGTCATCTTTTGTTTTCTTTAAATAATGGAACCATTCAATAATGGTCTCCTGTTGTAAAACTCTTCAGAAAATGGTATTTTACCATGATTACCAAAAAAAAAAAAAAAAAACTCCAACGAATAGTAGTGGAAACGAAGGAAGATGTAGAGGAGGAGAGGAAAAGGTTCGGTGGACTTTTTCTTCATTGACTTCCCCTTTCTTCCTTTAGATATTCAGTTCAATTAAATTTATTAATTTTTTTTTAATTATCTGGGGACAAAAACGTAAAAAGCATATAATAAAAGTGTCTTAGTAGCACATAGTGCTCTTTTTGCTAATTTGTTTCGAGAATGTGCTATTCTCTCTCATAAGTCCTTAAATTAATAAATTACCTTAACAACCTATATAACTAAATTAAAATGTATCACTATTAGTTTAATGTAGGTGGATGGTTAAATTGTTTTTAGATTTTTACAATATTTTTATAACTAAAACAAATCCTAACAATATTTATCCATAATATTGAAAATTAATTTAATTTAAATCATAAAAATATTGCATAAATATTAAGCACGGGTTAAACTCTAAAAATTAATTTTAGACATTAAAACCTAAAAATATTATATGATTCCATAATTTAAAATAAAAATATTGCATTATATAAAAAAAATTAAAAACTCTAAAATCTAAAAATATAAAAACATTAATAAAATATTAAAAATAAAATAAATTAAAAGTTAAACATTCATATAGAATTGGACCATTTTATTCGTAACTTAACAAAATAAATTAAACAATATATCTACAATATTATTAACGTATCAACCAACCAAAAATAAAAATGAATATTCTAAATCAAGAAATATTTCTTCAGAACTTATCAGTCAATCTTAAAATTTTAGTTTCTAATCTTAAATAATTTTTTTATTATTATGTTATATAATTATTAATGTTAATTTTAATTTTTAAATAAAAGACCAGCAAGCGGGCTAAACTCTAGTTCTATTTAAATTAGGTTAATATAATTAAACCAAAAAGTAATCAATTTGATGATTCAACCGATTGGAGCGGAAGGCATAGGAAAAGTTGGGTTGGGTTGGGTTGGGTTGGGTTGGGTTGGGTTGGTTGCTTGCTTGCTTCGTACCGAATCTCTTTGTTAATTTGGATCTGAGATCTCTCGCTCTCTCCCTCTCTCTCTCTCTCCGAGTCGAAACTAATGGATCTCTCTTCGCGCTTCTCGTCGATCCTTCTTCTTGTCTTCCTCTCCGTCTCCGTTACCTTTGCTGAGATCCGCAAATCAGAGATCCGATCCGATGACCGATCCATCATTCCCTTGGACGAATTCGGTTTCACTCACACCGGTCGGCTCGAGCTCGATGCCTCCAAGATCTCGCTTTCCAACAACAATCCTGACCTGGATCTCTCCAAGGTCGGCTTCTTCCTCTGCACCAGGGACGCTTGGGGTCACGTGATCCAGCAGCTCGAGGAGGGAGAGATTACCTGCGCCCTCCAGTCGGATCTTGTTAAGCATGTCTTCACCTTCAACAATCTCAAGGGCGACAAGAGCAGCTTAGCCACCGTCTTCACCGAGAACGACGCTGATCAGTACACCCTCGTCTTTGCCAACTGTCTCCAGCAGGTCAAAATTAGCATGGACGTCCGATCCGCCATGTACAACCTCGAGGGTAAGAAGGGCGGCCGCGACTATCTCTCCGCCGGAAGAACCGTCCTTCCCAAGGTCTATTTCTTCTTCTCTATCGTCTATTTCTCTCTCGCTGCCACGTGGATCTACGTTCTCTACAGGAAACGCCTCACCGTCTTCGCCATCCATTTCTTCATGCTGGGCGTTGTTGTCTTGAAAGCTTTGAACCTTCTGTGTGAGGCCGAGGATAAGTCGTACATTAAGAGAACCGGAACCGCTCATGGCTGGGATGTCTTGTTCTACATCTTCAATTTCCTCAAGGGTATCACTCTTTTCACCCTCATCGTCTTGATCGGAACGGGATGGTCCTTCTTGAAGCCCTACTTGCAGGACAAGGAGAAGAAGGTGTTGATGATTGTGATTCCCCTCCAGGTTGTGGCTAACTTTGCCCAGGTGGTCATCGATGAGACTGGTCCATACGGCCAAGACTGGGTCACATGGAAACAGATCTTTTTGCTCGTTGATGTTGTCTGTTGCTGCGCTGTCTTATTTCCCATTGTGTGGTCCATCAAAAACTTGCGTGAGGCGGCCAAGACAGACGGCAAGGCTGCTGTGAACCTCGTGAAGTTGACTCTGTTTAGGCAGTACTACATTGTGGTTATCTGCTATATCTACTTTACCCGCGTTGTCGTGTATGCATTGGAGACCATTACCTCTTACAAGTATATGTGGACTAGTGTTGTTGCCAGCGAGTTGGCCACTCTTGCATTCTATCTGTTTACTGGCTACAAGTTCCGGCCTGAGGTGCATAACCCATACTTTGTTGTTGATGATGAGGAAGAAGAGGCTGCAGCTGAGGCCCTGAAGCTTGAAGACGAGTTTGAATTGTAAGCCAATGGATAACAGTGGGAAACACATACTTTGTTCGAAAAAATGATCGAGAGTAAACCAGATCATCAAAGTCAGTAAACATACTTTGTACTTTGGTTCCTTTTCTTCTGTTTATCTTCTTAGAATGCAATGCTGTGTTTTGTTTACTTATATATAGACTTGATGAATGTCTTGTCCATTGCATACTATTGTGTATTACTGGATTTACTGCTAAGTGGTAACATAAAAACGTTTGGTGCTTTTATCCTTGTCCCGAAGCTTTGCTTTCCATTTTTTTTTTGTCGTCTAATGGAATATAACAAAAGGAGAGCTTGACTCTCTAAGTTTTACAATAAAACAGAGGTTGCAACAAAGGCAAAACAGAGCCTAGAATCCAAAACACAAGTCTTGCCTTCGCCTAACCAAAGGACAACCAACAAGGATCACTACAAGTAGCGCATCAACGGGTAGCTTCTTGTACGAAAAGTGAACGAAGCCATCTTGGTCCACCTCTTGCAACATACGATTGAAACCATCTCTCTTTTACTGTGCTCCTCGCGATTTTCATTGCTCCCCGATTTGTGAATTTGGATTCGAGCTCACACCTCCAAGACCATAGGTTTCGACATCTATGTCTAATTTCCCCAACTTAAGCTCGACATTTTGGCCATTTGAGCGGTCTACCCACTGCCTGTACTAAGCTTCCATCTTCAACTGCAAAAATGACATTCTCAAAATGCAATGCAACCATATCATCAACTGCCTGTACTAAGCTTTGCTTTCCATTTGAACAACGCTATTATTTTGACGCATTTATGGATAATAACTTTTAATAATGAGAGATTTTTATATAATGTTTGAAATTTGTATTTTAGAAAATTATTTGATTGGATAGATAATAATCTATAAAACTTCACTGTCTTAGGCTTTATGAAGCTTCTTCAGGTCAACATATTAACTATCTCAAATCATCTGTAACTTATGGCAAAGATGTAGATCCATATATGCAGACATTGCTTTCTAACTTCTTGGGAATTGCTCAAAGTTTTGATAATTCAGCTTATCTTGGCTTACCAGTTTGCTTTAGTGGATCGAAGAAAGAGATGCTTGCCTTTGTAACTGATAGACTCAAAGCAAGGTTAGCTTCATGGCACTTGAAAACTTTATCTCTTGGTGGAAAAGAAACGCTTCTCAAGTCTGTAGCTCTCTCTTTGCCGGTTTATGCAATGAGCTGTTTCAAAGTATCAAAGCATCAGTGCAAGGCTATTAACTCAACTCTCTCAAACTTCTGGTGGAATTTAAGTTCGGATAAAAGGAATATTCATTGGCTGTCCTGGGATAGATTGTGTAAAGAAAGAATCAAAGGAGGCTTAAGTTTTCGGGATATTTCAGATTTTAATCAGGCCTTATTAGCAAAGCAATCATGGCGTATTTTGTAGAATCCAGATTCATTACTTGCGCAGGTCTACAAAGATAAATATTATCGACACACAACTATTCTTCAGAGTTCGATGGGTTCTAGACCATCTTATGCATGGAGAAGCCTTCATTGTGGTAAATAGCTGCTTAATTGTGGTCTGCTTAAGACTATTGGTACTGGTTCTAAAACGCTTGTTGCTACATCTAATTGGATTTTTGATGGGAAACCATGTTTGCCAATCTTCAAGCCAAATCTTCAGGATAATCATCTTCTAGTAAGTGATTTACTTACCTCTGCTGGTCTTTGGAATCTAGATCTTTTGAGTTATTATTTTCCGGTTCCTGAAGTTGCTCTTATTATTCAAACACCAGTTGATATAGCTGTTGTTGATGGCTTTATCTGGCCTTTTTCTGATCAAGGAAAATATACTGTTAAAAGTGGTTATACTTTCAAAAGGGACTTTCTTGTAGCTAATAACTTTGTTCAATATCCATTAAAGACACGAATTTGGCAGATGGAAGCTCTAAAGAAGATAAAGCTTTTCTGGTGGCGTGCTTTATCTGATGCTTTACCAGTTCGAGAGAGACTTTACTCGAAACATGTTCCTATAGATCCGCTATGTTCTCTCTATCATCGAGAGCCAGAAACTGTTAATCATACTCTATTCATTTGTGATCAAGCAAGACAGCTCCTTGCTTTGGCATACGTTCCGTTGCCACAAGGGGGTTTTCATAACACCTCCCTTACGCAGTATATTGAGTACCTTCTCCTTCTGATTGAATTCAAATTCAACAAATGAAGCATTAAGGAAATTATTGCCATACTTTGGGAAATCTGAAAGAACCGAAACTCTTTTATATTCAATAATCATCTGGAGGATTTCCAGTATCTATCAAGGAAGGTGATTGATGATTCATCCTTATGGTTCTCGGTGCAGCAAAAACCCAATCATAGGAGAACAACAATGACGACATATTCACTATCTTGGCAAAAACCACTTCCAGGTACATACAAATGTAATTTTCACATTGATTGGCATGGAACATCATATCTCTCGGGTCTGTCTTGGATTATACGTGATGAAAGTGGCAAAGCAATTCATCATGCGAGAGATGCTTTGTGTCCTTTGTCCTCGGCTCTGGAAACCAATTTGAAAGGTATCTTACGTGTTTTGACAGGTCTAAGGGACCTTCATCATGATCATGTTATCTTGGAAGGATCATTGAAGAAAACATTGGAAGCTATTCACAATCCCAAGGACTGGCCGAGATTTCGTAACTGCCTTCATCAGATTTCACTTTTTTTTTTTTGTCAACGAAACCCATTTATAAAATCAAA
>OVAU01002512.1:0-12298 GCA_900406315.1 Biscutella laevigata subsp. laevigata
AAGGTAGAATCAAACTCATAACCTCTAATCAAGACAAATATTCTTATAACCATTGAGCCACATTAACTTTTTAATAAGTTTTAAACTATTAATTACATAATTATATTTTTTTTAAAGTAATGGGATGCCACATGACATGATGGGAGAGCACCCTCTTCTCCTCTTATATATAGGATAGAGGCGATTTTTAGTAATAATTATTCTGTCTTGTGTCGGTAGCTCACTGGTTTACTATTATCCCAACCAAACCAAAAGAGACTGAAGATTTTTAGTTAGAGCTCCAACACCAAGCGGAGATAATAGTTTGTCTGTTTTCGTCTCCGCCCAAAGAAATTGTGTGCTTATGTTCGAAATAGTTTGAGACCACACCACATTTTGGTTTATAGTTTTCATAATGTCCACTTTCGATGAACTATATGTGATTTTGACTCCTTATGTGTGTTGGTGCGATGAATGCTAAAAAAAAAAAAGCAGGTAGAAATAAGATGCAGAGGACAACAATTATCGCCATTGTTGACGATGCAGCATGTAAGAGATACCATTTGGACTCCAAAATCATCATCTCCTTCTTTCACTTTGCTTCCAGATTCATCAACTTCTTCTGATCTTGTCATGATTTTGCATTATGGTCGAACTGCTTAATCTTTTATTTTCCGTTCTTTTTCTTTTTAGATTTTAATCTGTGACCTAAAGTATAACATTTTTTTAATCATTCTGTACCTACAAATCGAGTAATTTATATATGTATCCCTCTTTTTGTTTCGGTTTCGGATCTAATTCTATAATAAATAATTCATTGGGCTATTTAATGGAAATGATGGGCCTAATGGGCTTTAAAGCCCTTATATTAATTTTTTAATTAACTATCTTCTCCCACAAAGGCATCTCCTTATTCGGAGATTCCGATCTGTTGGTTCTTCTTCTTCTTCTCCGACTCGTAATGTCGTGATATGTTGACTAAGCTTCTATAGTTGACAACAAACCTTCTATAATGGCGTACGGTTCATTTGCTATCTCATCTAAAGCTTTAGTCTTTTTTCGTCCTTGTTATGGCTCCATTAGAGATCTCCCTTTCTCCCTCCGAACGCCTACAGTTTCGTCTCCATCCCTTTTTCCATCTGAAAATATTGTATGCTTCACATTAAGCGTTTAATAACGAACTGAAAATTTTCAGATTGGGCATTGTGGTTGTATTGGAGCTATTGCAGCACCTATAAATCTTGTGAAGCCACGCAAGGAAGAAAGTCGTGGTGATTACCATTTTGTTGAAGCTTATGATTCAATTCAATTTTGTAACTCTCAGAATTTTGATTCTAACCGAAGCGGGAATTTTTGTTTTTGGTTCTTTTGTAAAACGATGGAAGATTTTAGTGGAGCACGAAGAAATAAGGATAAATCGATGCCATGGAAGAAGTTAGATGCTAATGAGTTTGGTATACAGAGGTCAATGATCCCAGAATCTACACGGATGGTTCTCAATAAGCTTAGGAAAAAAGGTTTACTTCTGTTTTGTTGTTCAGCCTCAAACTTACTTATGCTCTGAGCTATTGTCTAATGACATATTTAGTCTTTCGGTGGAAGAGGACTGAGTTAATCAGACTTTCTATTGAACTTTCCTTGAACATTTGCACTTTCGTAGCTTTAGCATAATGTGCACCCTCGCAAGCTCTTGAAATTGGTTTAGTTTGAGCTTCTTTAATTTGTTGGTTCAAGGAACTAAATCTTTCGCCAATGTCCTTATTTTTTTATTTTCTAAAATATGTATATTTGCTATGATGTAACAGGATTTCAGGTTTACTTAGTTGGAGGTTGCGTTAGGGATCTTATACTAGATAGAATTCCCAAGGACTTCGATGTTATCACTTCAGCCGAACTCAAGGAGGTTTGAATCAGCTGACGGAACTATACATTACTTTGTTATCCTTTTTTCATTATAATCTTAGTCTCTTTTGTTTAGGACAAATTTAGTTATTTGAATCATTGCTTTTATAGGTACGGAAAGTATTTCCCCGCTGTCAAATTGTTGGAAGACGATTTCCCATTTGTCATGATTATGTCGATGACATTATCATAGAGGTTTGTTCAACATTTCACTCATATACATGTTTTCTTCATATGAACTTATCTATGACACTATCATAGAGGTTTGTGTCATATGGCTTCATAGAATGGTTCAATTGACAGGTGTCAAGTTTTAGTACTTCTGCAAGAACTGGTAAAGCGCCAAATAAAAACTTTAGAAAGCCTGCGGGATGCAATGAACGGGATTATATCCGTTGGAAGAATTGCTTACAGCGTGATTTCACAGTCAACGGGTAGGCAGTATCACTCTCTGTATATCACATTTACTTGTTTAATAGAAATCCATATGCAGCATGAACTAACATTTATATGTTCGGAATATTTTTCAGTTTGATGTTTGATCCATCGGAGAATGTAGTGTATGACTATATAGGAGGAGTTGAAGATATAAAAAACTCTAAAGTAGGTTTTTGCTATCGTGCTTTATAGAAACCAATTGGTTTGTGAATAAATTGGTAATTAGTCCTAATCAGTGGAAGTTTATTCTTTAGGTGAGGACGGTATCATCTGCGAAGCTTTCATTTGTAGAGGATACAGGTCAGTTGCAGATGCAATGTTTTGTTCTTGTCATGAAAATATAGTTTTGTGGTAAGTCTTCATTAAAAAGGTAACGGTGTTCACTTTACAGCTCGCATTTTACGTGCAATTAGGATCGCGGCAAGGTTAGGATTCAGCTTGACTAAAGAGGTTGCTGTTTCTGTGAAGGAGCTTTCTTCTTCATTACTGAGACTTGACCCTGTATATCTCTCGTTCTCTTCTCTTGTTCTTTCTCCTGTTCTTAGCACAGTTTGAGGACTGAGCAAATTTTCTCTCGTGTCTAATATAATTATGCAGTCAAGGATCCGGATGGAAATAAATTATATGCTGGGGTATGGATCAGCAGAAGCTTCTTTACGGTTATTATGGAGATTTGGTCTCATGGAAATTCTTCTACCTATCCAGGTTTGTTGAATCTTATCTAGCAATGTGATAAGTGTCATAGTGAGTTATTTGATCGTTCATTTGAATTGTGCAGGCTTCTTATTTTGTTTCCCAAGGGTTCCGGAGGCGTGATGGAAGGTCCAACATGCTTCTGGTACTTATTCTTGCATTCTCAATTAGACATATCACAAGATTCACAACTTCCTGTCTAGTAATAGTAACAGCTCCACATTGCTAACCGATCTAACCCTCTCCCTTGCAGTTGCTATTTCGAAACCTTGACAGACTTGTAGCACCTGATCGACCATGCCACGAGTTCCTCTGGTGAGTAAATCCCCTTTTGGTTTACTTTAGTGGACTAGTTTCTGCCAATATTAACTATTTTGGGAAACTAATAACCTCAGGATTGGGATCTTAGCATTCCACAAAGCATTGTTCGATCAGCCTCGGGATCCAATGGTAGTAGCATCTTACTGTCTTGCCATATATGGTGAAGTATCTTTATCAGAAGCTGTTGAAATCGCAAGGAGCAACTCTAAACAGCACAACTCAAACTTGCAAGAACTGTCTGGTCATGAAAAAGACAATGTTGACTCGGACAGTAACTTAACGAAGCAGGTCATGAACTTGGCAGAATCTATAAAATCAGCTGCGCAAAAGATGAACGATCGAGACTACTTAGTTAACGCAATGAGCCAATACCCGCAAGCACCGGGCTCTGATATGGTATACACTAGACACAATTCAGCAAACATTGCAATTGAAACCACTAAACTGCATTCATTCATCATTGGGATTATAACTGTTGTTTTCAGGTGTTCATGTCAAAACCATTGTTGGAGAGAGTGCAGAAAATATTTGGAAGTGTGAGAAGAAAGGGACAAGAAGAGACGGAGGTGACAAGTTTAGACCGTAGGATAAACTACAAGTCTCTTGCTCTTGGTGACTTTCACGAGACTCGTCGTGTATTTGCTAGGATTGTTTTTGATACCATTTATCCTCCCAATTAAGACCCCACTGATTTTTGTTTTTTTTTTTCATTTCCAATTCATTTAAATTTTTGTATCATTGGTTCTGATAATTTTTAATTAGTTAAAATATTTTTAAGTATTAATATGTTTTTAGCATATAGATCTTGTCAATTACATATACGCACTAGTTACAACAGAAAAGATTGGTTGCAGGTCCTACGTGGACAGTATCAGAAGAGGTAATAATGCAAACTATGTTTAAAATGTACTTGCATCGCTGCTGGCTCAGTGACTCGTGCATACTGATTGTGCAGACAAAAGTTAGGTGTACATGAATCTTTTTCTTTGTCTAAAAATCTCAAAAAATATATCTCTACCTATGACTCGGAAATTGTGAGATATTTTTAAAGCGACCGCTTCTGAATAGAATATCGAAAATATATAAATTAGATGAAGTGATTATTAGCAAATGAAAGAAGGTGGAAGATGATGTAAACTTGGGATTGGCGCGAAATAAGAAAAAAAAAGAAAACCAGAAAGCATGTAATGATTGGCCAAAGAATCAAAAATCCTATCCTCTTCTTCTACTTCTCTTACCAACGATTATTCACCCTCTCTGTCGGTTCCTCTCCGTTTTTTTTTTGTATTATTTTAATCCAGACTATATAAATCTCATTTTTTGTGGAATTTACAAGAAAGTTGTTTTCTTCTTCTTACAGAACCTCTGCTCAAGCCCAACCCTTAGCTTCTGTCTCTATCTCTTCTCTTACCGAGGTTTGGGTCTTTATTTTTTGGTTTTTTTTTCCTCATTTTATGCATTTTTGTGTGTTTTGATTAGCATTTGTAATGTAGTTGTTCTGCGACAGTTCTGGGTTACACTGATTTTGAGCAATTCATATTCCTTTGTTATCGATTTTGGGCAAGCTCTGATTTATTATTAACTTTGATAAATGAATGCAACAGTTCTGGGTTACACTCTGTTTGCTCTTTTTTCTGGTAAGAGATTCCGCAAATCGTTTTGCTGTTTTTTGTTTTTTCGTTAATTGTTTTTAGAAACCCACTTGCAGTAAAAAAAGATAAGTAGTTGGATCTGATCAGGACTTGGAATTTCGATACAAAAGTGCCTCTAATCAGTCCGAGTTTCTAGTTTGATTTCATTAGAAACTAAAGACAGTGATATCTTTTATGGGAATTATTTATTTGGTATATGTTTGTTATCTACCATGTGTTTGAGATTTTGTCTCTATCTTCTTGCTATAGTTTCATTGTTTAATTTGGTGCAGATTCTACATGCCTTGATGTCAATTTTGGATCTTTCCTAATTGTGTTATTATCTCCAATAGATATGTAAGTTTGATATGAGCAAGCTCGTTACGCTAAGGTTTTCATAGCTTGTCTCCTAAGGTATGTTTTTGTATCTGTTGCGTAGATTGCATCACTCCATGGACGTTGAGGAACGAAGGATTTCATCTGGCTATGCCAGACCTCCATGGATATTCAAAGGAAGGCAAGACCTCCCTTTTAATCTGTAGTGCTTCAAGTTTTCGTCTAGTCTCTGTTTTAACTGAGTAGCTTCTCATTTGTTACTCTCAGCGCATTGTACCAGATTCATCTTGTGAAGGCAGAGACTGCTCGAGCATTCATCCCCAAGGAGTTTCGACTAGTTGAAGCTTTTGGGTAGAAAAGCTTCCACATTTCTGTTTCAGTTCATCTTTCTTCAAAACGTTTAACCATTATTGTTCTCATGGGGTTCTCAGATACACTCTTGGTGGGTTTTTCCTTGCTAGCTACGATGATAGCCCTGCTGGTGTCTTTGATGAGGTCTCTTCTCGCCTTTCCTTTCTCTTCCTACTTTACTCAAACTTATCATTCTCACAACATTCTTTCGTTGATTCTCTTGTTTTGTTTCCCAGCTTGTCGTAATTGCAGGGATTGTATGGAACCCTCCTACATCATGCGCGTATGCTTGTTCTTCCCTTGTTGCACTAATATAATCACTCTTTAGGAATTGCAGAATTTGAGTCAAGTGAACATCTTTCTTTTATCGCTTCAGATGGGCCGCGAGGGTGCTTGTGAACAGCAATGAGGCTTGTCATCACGGACGTATGGTAGGTGGGCTCTACTTTGTCTCTTTGCTCTCTCTATCAATGGATCGTTGAGAGATTGGAAGGTGTATAATGTATCATTATATAACATGGTGGTGTTGCAGGAAGTTGGACTCCCAAGCCAAGTTGCAAGACTTTCAAAAGTTAGTTGCTTTGGTCTTAAAAGTGATTTTAGCCTTTAATACCTACTGATTAAGCTCTCACTCAATGAGTTCCCTTTTTAACTACTGTCTACATAAAGTTGAGACATTGCAATTATTTGACAACAAAAAGGCATTCTTCCTAAACTCTTGGAGAATGTGATGAAACATGTGTGTTTGGATCTTCTTTTATGTTTTCTGCTTTGAGTAAAAGTGATTTTTGTGGTTTGGAACAGAAAATCACTGCAGTTCCAAAACGAAAAAGGAACAGAGCTTTTGGTTTCTTGGAAAAGTTCGGTTTAGGAACTACTATGCTTCATCCTGAGGATTTGATGGAGATTAAAGTTAGTGAAGTCGATGGTGCTGCTTCAGCAGATATCTGCAATATACAAATTAGATCGGACAGTGAGTTCTTCTCTGCTTGGTCTCACTTGAGCCTTCGTGTGATATATTATGAGAAAATTCATGTCATGATTTGATATCTAACTATGGTCTTAAAACTGGCCACCTCAGAATCAGAGGAAAGACATGGGAGCTGGATGGGACCAGCAATCAAAATGTCGCTGCCTAGTTTTAGGTAACAGTTTGGTTCTTGTCGTTGTTTTTATAGGAATCTGTTCGTAAGCTCTCATCAAGAATGTCAAATATTGCAGTGGCAATACAAAGTACAACTCAAACCTGCTCAAATACTCATGCCGCCTCCACTGCAGGTATTGCTACTGCTTCTACTTTTAAGGATGATCTTTCGTATAGAAGACTACCAATGAACGCTTGTTAGACGGAATCTGTGTTGAATCTTGCAGGGTGCGGCCAGTAAAGCCTGCGGTTGTATCAGGGGATTTGGAAGATGAGGCAGAAAGGAATCATACATCACAAGATTCTCTTGAAAATGAAAGGCGGTTAAGCGTAGCTGTGATGCTATCTAAACCAATTATAGCTCTTCAGTTTAAATGCTTAACAATGGAAGTAGAAGCTCCTGTTGTAGTCTACCCTTCAATGTAAACACAATACTCGCAACTTCCTTACTACAAGGTTCACATCTTTACAAAAAACAAATCTTTCTGATGTTTGGGATAAACCTTATGCCAAAATCTTTTCTACTTACATAAGCTAAACAGATACTGATAAATATCAGAATTCCTCAGGAAGAGGATGACCACCCAAGAACGCCCTGAACAGAACAAGTGATCTCTCGGGCTGTGAGAATGGGACCTCGTGTGAAGCTCCTCGCACCGTTGCAAATGACAAGACATTCCCATAGACTTGAGTCCACCCACCAACCTGAAACACCAAACTCAAGGTGTTTTAGTTTTTCATTTCATCTCTCTTCCCGTACCATTAGAGAATGTTGTTGCTCGTTTTACCTGTTGTCCTGCGAACCAGACTCTATAAGGCACACTTGTTCTCAGTCCCAATCGTTTGGCTAATCTGCTCACTAAGGTTCTACTCCCTGTCAACGGGATCACAGAATCTTGATCTCCACTGTTCTTGCAAAGATAGTCATCCACCGTTAATTCATCAAAGACATGTAAAAGCTTCAGACAGATATTGATCTTTACCTGTAGACAAGAACCGGAACTCCAGCTTTGACAAGGCTCCCTACGACATTAATTGTTGGTATTTCCACATCAAGCAATTGGTAATCAAGCACACTGTACCGGCAAACCAATTTTTTAGTTCAATAACTACCAACAGAATTTTGCAATCATCTGCAAAATTTTAGAGAAGAAAGTGATTACTAACTTGCTGCAAACTGTCCATTCACGTACTCCAATGAGCCGAGCATGAAGAGCTTCCTGCACATCTTTTCGGTTTAGATAGTTCACTGTCTCATCTTCGACACAGACATCCACAGATTCTCCCACTTTCTGTTCATCCCAAAGAATCAACAATGTTCATAGCCACACAGTCATAGAGCGAATAAAAAAGTGTCTTGTTGTGTTGTAACTCACATTGGGACTTACGACCTTGGACTGAGATAGAACAGAGGGAATGCAGACATCGAGAGTGACATCATATTTATCGACAAATCTACTCGTTTCAGTTGTAACTTGACTCATCACTTTAGAGCACATACTAGACATGGACCCTCTATAGTATTCACTCACATAGCGTGAGTAATTACAGTAAGATGTGAACATTTTGTAAGTCGAGTCAGATATCAAGCCATGAGACCAGAAGTACTCAGCCCGTGAATTGAAATCCGTCGAGAACTCCAGAACCGGATTGCCAATCTAGACAGAAAAACCAGAGTGAATACATAACCATATTGAAATGACAAAACTGAGGGAGGAGATAATGAGTTTTACTTACAGCAATTCCTCTGAGATTGAACAAATGATGCTTCTTGTTGTACTGAATCATAAGCTGAGCTAATTGGGGAACATAATGGCCTAAAATATGCATTGAAAATTCAGTAACCAAGACTACAACTGAGAGCTTGAAGTAATTGAATGTAAGATAAAAGTTTTTACCAGCATAGCTTTCACCAGTGATGAAGAGAGTTCGATTGAGATAGTGAGGGAATTTGAGGAACCATCTTTGCAAGAACACGAGATTGTCTTTTGCTGAAGTGGAAACAAAAAAATGTTTGAGTAGCTAAAGACAAACAGAAGAAACAAGAAGAGAATAATAATAATCTGAGATGTGATCTGCAACAAAAAAAAAGGTTGAATTCTTTTGTTCTTTTTGTCAGGTCTGTAACGGAATATGAAAAACAAAAGCTGAATTTTAATTTCAGAAAATATAAACAATATTCGCTTTCTCTGTAACAAACATCAGAAATGACAATCACAGGTCAGAGTCATCATCATCATCATAACGTCTTTCTCTATTCAATCACAAAAAAAATTGAGATTGCTAAATAAAAAAAATTACAAACAAAAGATTTTGTAAAAGATGCCTTTTTATTTCTGGTGGGTACAGAAAAAAAATCGTACTTTAGATTTGTGTTCTGTAGTTGCTGAATTTAGAAAAGAGAACAGTTTCTTTATACAAAGTCTGAATAGATTCAGTACAATTTCAGACAAGAAGAGACTTAATTTTTGAATAAAGGAAAGAAAAAGAAAAAGGGATTTAAGGAGATTAACCAGTGATTTTATCATTAACACTCTCATAAGAGGAGCTCTGAGTTGAATAAGAGAATCCAACACCAACAGGTGTTTCTAGATACAACATATTTGCCTCTGCAACAAGAAATAAATTTGATTTAAAAGAACTTGAAATGTTGAATTAAAATGTTGAAGATAGAGGCTTAGTTTTTAGTTAACCTTGGTTCCAGCTATGCTGATTCTTGACCAAAACTTGACCTTTTGGTCTAAATGGTCCGTTCTCGGAGAATGCTCCAACACCCAAAGATGAACATCCAGGTCCTGCATTTTTAACATTACATCTAATCTCTGAATTTTTAAGAAAATATTGTAAGCTTGATTTGAAATGAATACCTCCATTGAGCCAGAGGACAAGAGGCTTAGTGGTTGGAGTAGTTTCTGCCTCGGCGAAGTAGTAAAACAGAGCCTTTTGTTTCCTGTCGTCGACGGTGACATAACCGGAGTACTGCTGGAATCCGACACGGGGTTGACCGGGTAAACGGGTGATCTGATCGGAGTGGGAGGAGCTTGGAAGAGAATGGAAGAGGATTAGAGTAAAGGAGAGTGTTAGCCATTGGAGAGGAGACATGATATGTCACTTTGTTTGTTTGAGAAGAAGAAGCAGAAGATGAAGACAAGACAAGTGATGACTTTGGTCTTCGTTATTCCACTTGGTACTTTGCATTTATATCAAGATTCACCGTATCATTTTTTATTAACTATTCTGTTAACACAGAATAAATCTATTTAAAAGTCATATAAAATTATTTTCTAGGATGACATAATTAAAATATTTCTAATTAACTAAAATATTGCCGACAAAAAAAAAATTAACTAAGATATTAAATAAAATATTCAATTATTTAATAATGATAAATAATAAAAAAAATTACGTGATTATTTATTCCTAATTGTTGATAAAAACAGTTCCTAATTAAACTCTCTTTTTCAAAATTAAAATATTCTTAATAAAATGTTCAATTAAGAATATTTTAACCTACACAATTTTAATTTTGTTTAGTCATATAAATTTCTAAATAAAAACATAAATAATTAATAACCTAGAGTATATATGTATTATTATATTTTTATAATTTAAAATGTTAATTGTAAATGTTAATTGTAAATGTCAATTTCAAAATAAAAATATTCGCGCTAAACTTGGGCTTAAGTATTATAATAGAGCAGAGTTTATCTACTTAAAATAAGTCATAATGGACCATTTCTTGGGATAACTAGATGAATATTCTGTTATATTATATTATTATTATTTCTAACCAATGTACACATCGTTTGTTTTTCTTTATGTTTTAACCAAATTATATAAATATTTATTTTTTAATAATTATAAACTAAAAAAATATTCTTTCAAATCGTTTTCCAATATTCTAAAAAAAAAAATTATTAGATTCTCATTAACGAAATCCCTAATATATAGGATTTAATAATTAAAAAATATCTAATAAATTTATCTAAAAGAATATTTTCTGGCATATTCTAAAATAATTATTAATTAATTTGATATACATTATGTTTCTTTTACAAATATCTCTAAATAGCATACATTACAATTATTTTCATAGTAAAAGCTATCCGCGTTTAGCGCGAAATCAACTCTAATTATTATTATTTGTTCTACATATTCACATGGTACAACAAATATTTTGCAATGCTAGAAATAGATGTAAGAAGTTAACTTTTTTGCAATGTTGAAAAAAAAAAGGTTAACTTTTGCAACTAGTCGAATTTTAAAATTAATTAACACAATCTGTAAATTATTTTATAATAAGTTAGTTACTATGCTAAATGTAATGTCATTCGACATTGGTAAACTAATCAATAGATTATTGTGTTAGGTATTTTTAGTTCTGCCGGTAGTGCATAGAGTAAGTAGTTTAACATTTTCCGGATTCGACCTGCACTATCTCTCTTTGTGTGGAGTTTGTAAGGGGAAGTGGGCCCCATTTGTGACCCACAGTGACAAAAAAAATCAATAGATTATTGTATAATAACTTAACTTTTTTCAGAAATATGTTAATCGTTATTCAACATCTTATATAATAAGACAAGGTTACAAATAAGTGAGTTTTCTCCTCTTGACACGCCATCTCCCCTCATTCTTCCGATCCTCTCTACAAAATTCAATAAGTTAATGAATTTCTTCTATTTTATTATTGAGTGATTTTCAAGAAAACACTTCTTTTGAAAGTTATTAGGGGAGATCTATAATAAATTTATTATAATTAGTTTTATTATAATTTTGATGGTTGTTATTGTTAATAATTATCTTGATACTTTTGTTTAGTTTCATTTTGTATAAGATTCAAATCAGTATCTACACATTAATTATTTAGGTTGAAAATATTTGAATCGAATTTGAAATGATCCAAATTATTTTCATACCTCTGAACCAGACTTGAACTAAGAAAGATTAAAACCAAATTTCTACCAATAATAAAATAAAATATCTTGAGTGGATCATCTAAGAATGAATCTGATAAACCATAAATCGAATAGATCCAAACCAAAATCAAATGGATATTAGACAATTATATATGAGTATCTAAACTTTGTCATTAATGTACTAATATTTTGACTTAATGACTTGGATATATCTTATATAATAAGACAAGGTTACAAATACGTGAGTTTTCTCCTCTTGATACGTCAGCTCCCCTCCTTCTTCCTATCCTCTCTACCAAATTCAATAAGTTAATGGGTTGGTCTATAATAATTTTATTATAATTAGTTTTATTATAATTTTGATGATTTTTATAGTATCTTGATATTTTTGTTTAGTTGCATTTTATATAGATTCAAATCAGTATCTATACAATAATTAAAAAAAACATTGCTAATTTATCCAGATAAAATTTTTAAAGCAAACATCTCTATAGTATTATTTAAAGATCACTTTTAAGAAAATAACATTTAAATCAGTAAAATATTACATGATATGCCATTAGAACAAATAACAAATTAAAAATATT
>OVAU01002513.1:0-12400 GCA_900406315.1 Biscutella laevigata subsp. laevigata
TTAGGTAAATCACACGTAACGATAATGTTATTTATTTATTTATTTTTTTTTTTATTTTAAAAAAGTGTGACCCATTGTCTCCACTTGTGGGCTACAAAGGGGACCCACTCCCCTTACATACTCCACATGGAGCTACACCCACGCAGGGGAGAGTCGAACCCGCGACTCGGTGCCCGGGAGACGGACACAAGCACCGCCTGTGCTAGGGGCTCCCGGCAATTTATTAAAAATGCTTCTGTTTTAATAAATAGGGGATACTAAAAGACATCAAATAATTTACCTAAATCACATTTACGATAAATATCCTTAATAATTAAACTTGGAACATCTCTAAAAACTATAGATTTATTTGCAATACTTCGCATTTTCGAGATTGAGCCTAAATCTGTTATAAAAGCATCAAACTGTTAGCATTAAAAGGATTTGGAGTACGAAAAATATAAAATATCCGAATGTATATAATATGTGAAACGTAAATACATGCACTCGAGAGATGAGCTAGTAAATTTTTTTTTTTTTTTGATGAGCTAGTAATTATGTATACGTATATATAATAAATATATTTTGACAAGTGAAATAGAGTATAAAATAAGAACTAAACCATTACAAAATTAAAAATGTACACCTATTATACCCTTCTTATTTTTTTTTTTCTTCTTATACCCTTATTATTAAGAGTGATTTTCATGCTGAAACACTTTCCAAACTTTAATCACAAAATAACACACTTCAAGGAATTGTATCAGCGTGAAACACAATTTACTAAAATCGATGCTAAATTAAGATTTTATTGACTCTTCTACCCCTTTAACCCTAAGCAAATAATCTCATATCCTGACTCAATTTCCATCGTTAGATATTTTATTTAGTTACTATTTAACTATATTTTCTATGTCATCACTTTCATATCAAAAAATATATTCAATATTTCTTTATTAATTACTCAATCTTCTACCCTAGACCTTCACTACAGCATATAGGATGCGATAATTTGCTTAGTTGAATCCTGGGTTCTTGGTTTTGTGAGGGCCAAATTTATTCAAGGAGGAGGAAGTTTCCCAATTTCAGAACTGAAATTGCACTAGCGGCGTCTGGGAATCACAACACGAATATCGTCGAACACCGCCATTTTTCTCGAGTCATTCTAATATTTCCAGAAATTTCTCCTTATTCTTAACATTCATGTTATTAGATTCATTCTTTGTATAAGTATGACTTTCGAGTCTAGATTTAGATTTCGAGTTTTTATCATATTAGTTTTCCGAGTTTGTAGCACTTAGATTTGGAGTGTTCTTATCGACTGTCGGATTTCGACTCTGTCTCATCTTCTCGACGAGTGTTCTTTTCGAGTGTCGGATTTCAACTCTGTCTCATCTTCTCGACGAGTGTTAGGTCTCGAGTGTTAGATTTCGATTGTTAGTTTTCGAGTGTTAGTTTTTTGTTAACCATAAGTCAGCTGTTATTTATCAGGGCAGGTTAATTTGTGTTTTTGTTGACCACAATTCAACATTGGTGTGTCGTTTAATTTGTAGTGATTGTTGTGGTCACTTAACGGAAATAAACTGATTTGTTTTGCATCACTTCTGAATCGTTATACTGATTTTTGTGGTTAATTTGTCTAAAGAACGAAATCATGCGCCCCTAGCAGATGGCCGGTAAGTATCTCCAAAAGAGCGATTTGTTTTGTATCAATTTAACCCAAAAAATATGTTCTGTAATTCAGAAATCTTGATTATGTATCTAACTTGTGGTTAAGGTTCTGAAAGTCATCGAATGACAAGTATAATGAGTCAAGACGAGCAATGTCCGTAGATTCTGCAACTTCTGACGGGAACAAATGTGAGTAGGAGTACTCAGGAGATATAGACTTGCCGACAGCTAGAAACTTCTGTTAAGATGATATCAACAACAAGAATATTTCCAGCAAACTAAAACAGTTCTTTCACCAGAAGAAGCTGTTGATGAACTAAAAAGTAAGTAACTCAGGTCTTATATTATCTTTAATTTTTCTTGACAACATTTAAGCTTGTTGGTTATAGTTTCCTTATAAACTGTTATATTTGTAGTAAAAGTTGGCTCTGGGAGGATACGCACGCTGGTTGAGAGAGGAGAAAAATTCACTCATACCAAAGCTTGATAGTCTTGTGATTTACAGTATAGGTAATGTTTACAGTATTATTCGCATTTGATAGTCTTGTGATTTGATTTCTCATATTTTTGTATTAATCTTTAAAGAGTGTAACACCATCGAAGCGAGCTTCAGAAAGGCAACAAAGTTAGAGTCCTTCATCGATGAAGAAGCGAAAACATATGTCAATGAGATGATTTTCTTAAGCTCCTGTTGTTATAATATAATTAATGTAATTCTAAGAACATATATCAATGAGATGATTTCTTACCTCGAACGACTCGTTTTCTTATAATGCAGGTTAAGAGGTTTCATATGAAGATGTCGAGACACTGGAATTTTTCTTCAGTTACTGTCTGTTGTGACTTGTGGTTAATGTTTATAACTCGTTTGAATTGTGGGGTAGTAAAAGGTTAGTGAAATGGTTAACATCGTTATTGTATACCAAGTAATTGAACATAAGTATAGAACATTATCAGATGTTTTCAAAAAAAAAAAAATCAAGTAATTATTTGCATATATTGACCATGACAAAAACGTAAATTTAAAACAAATTATCCAAAATTAAACAGAACCATAACTGGTAGTCAAACTTCTGATAAGAAAAATTAAATATTTGTAACCATAATTCAGTAACTACTTGAAGTGAACTGTACCCACAATTCAATAATTTTCTGGTAATTGTAATTTAGTAATAATGTGATGAATCATATACTACTAACCATAATACAACAAACATACGTAAAATATTGTTTTGCTTGTTAGTAAATTTAATATAAAAGTTTTTCTTTAAAATTCTAATATAATAAGTTTACACATGAGTGGAGTTTACAAAGGAAGTAAACGTGAGTGAAGTTGTAGTTAGCAACAAAACAAGAAAGGAGTAATCATTATCCTGTAAACTTGCATAGGTATACAAGATTGACATTGAAGTCAGTAATTGAGAGTTAACAAAACAAGAAAGAAGTTGTTTCTCTTAGCCTTCAAACACGTATCACAAGTTTTATTGGGACTTCTTCATTCGTGTACCTAAAGAAATCACAATGCAAAGAGAAAACCAAGGATTTAGAAAACCTACAATGTCAACTTGAGAAAATCTCAAGAACATATTAAATAGTAAAAAACAACAACATTGAGATAAAGACGAACCGAGTTAGATCTCTCCAAACTGTCAGTGTGGTAGAAGTTGTATCATGGTAAGTGTCATCAACGTTCAGTGTCGTGGAAGCTGCATCATGGCCAGTGTCGTAGAAAAACCAAAGCCAAAGAGTTAGAGAAACGATACGATAGCAAGGCTCTTCCTTGCTTCATCTATAAAAAGAAGCATGAGAAATAGACCTGTTGATTGGAATGAAGAAATTGATTCTTGAAGATAATACAAATGTTCCAACTGATAAAGAAACTTGAGATAGTACTTCCTTAAAACAAACGATGCACTTGTTATCGTTGTCGGAAAGTTAAATGCACCGATCACTTCTTTCCATTTTCGATCCTTAATGACCTTGTTTGAGTAACAAAACAAACACAAATTTTCAATACTCAATGAAACAACCAATAGTATGAGAGTAATGACAACATGAACTCTTACCCTTTCAATGCCACCTCAAGACGTGACCTCAATGAAAAGCCTATCCAGATCGAGAGTGGTTCCTCCCACTGTAGGAACCCTTCACAGAGATAGAAAATGTATCAATCCAAATGCTTAAAACAAATCTTTCAGTGAACAATTAATGGAACTAAGAGACAAAACAACACATAACACCCTAAACTTGTTCATAATCATAATTGCAATATATACAGATTAGTAATTGCCGAATCCAGTTTAATTTAAACTTGTTTATATGAATTGAATTTTGAAATTCAAAGTTCACCAAGTCCCTAAACTCTAAATCCAATTTGGATTTGAAACTTATACTTTCGTAACATCAGATGAAGAAGCAGAAGAAACTCAATCTAATTCGATCATGGGACTGATATCACTAATAAATAAGGGATCTGTTATCAAATCAGAATCGTAAAAGAAGAAGATATCTGAACCTGCATATACTAGACACGTTCTTAACCAGAGTCAGATTAACAAAGGACACTTCCAAAATAAGAAGAGAGATGCATATAGGAGGAGGATCGTAATTCGCAACAGTGTTGGCTTAGACGAAGAAAGCAGACATTGAGCTCTAAGTAGAGAAATCAGAGTCAAATTTTTGTTTAGTAAGCAGACAATTATAAGATTTAGTTAACCACGATTAATCCCAAGGAGAGTTCGATATGTCTTCTTATTTCATGATGAGAATCGAATTGATTGTCGAGAGAGAGCACCGACTGGCGCAAAGCAAAGAAGCCTTGGCGGTGATTGATGGGTCGGAGACAGAGCAACGACGGAAAATCCTTTTAATCGAAATGAACATGCAAAGGAGCTACTCATTTAATTCGATCAATAAGAGGTATACGATATACCTCGGGTCGAGAGAGAACTCAAAGGTTGAGATTAACCATCTGGAGATTCTTCGTACCAGAGATTGAAGAGAACGTTGTGACGCTTCGTGCGGAGATCGAAAATGTAAGGTCTCTGAAACCACGAGATCAGGAAATGAGTCCCTTCGCCGACTGTCTGATCCATCACTCCTCTGAACCGATTGGAAAGCTCCGCTCTCTCTCCGCCGTCAACGGTGAAAAGCCACGAGATCAGGAATTTTTTGAGTTCGTGAGTGGAAGATTCAAAAAGTCAGGACCAGAACACTTGAGAGTTTAGGATGTTGATTTGCATCGGGGGTAAATGATCTTTTGTTAAAGAGGATGGTAATTTGAGAGTGTAGTTAGAATGGTAATTTAGGGGGTAAATGGTCTTTTATTAATGAGGAAGTGTTTTAAAATGAAAGGAAACTTCAAAGTGGTTTAGAATGAGATTGTCTTTTGTTAAAGTGTCTTAAAATGCAAAATTTTCTATTATTAATAGTATAATTTAGTTACATCGACGACGCAACTAAATTTTGAAACTCGAGAGGAGCATTAAAAAAAAATATGCACGAGTCCCCAACTGTAATAAAAATAGGAAATAAGGGGTATATTAGTAAATTTGTGTGAGCTTTTGGGACAACAAGTTGCTTTAAAAATGTTTAGCAAAAATAAAAGACCCGCTCCGTTCGGGTTCGGGTCAAAACAGCCATTGTCGTTCTTTCTTCTTCTTCTGATTCAAATGAGAGAGAAGTAAGTTACTCGAGCAAAAAATAATAAACAATAACAGTAGCTGAAGCTAGCTCACAGCCACGTCGCCGACGTCTTTAGCTTATCGGGAAAACAAATATTTTTGCAAAGAAAAAAAAACTTAGCCGTCTCTTTCTTTCTTTCTTTCTATCTTTGTCTGTTTTTTTTTTGGTTGTGTGTTGATTATTCCCTCTGTACTCATGTTCTGCAACAGTTGAACAGAGCATGCCCATCAACTTCCTTCTCAATTCCCGATCCTCTCATTAATCATAGTCCTGGGATCTTGATTCCTCTTAACAAAACAACCTTAAAGAAGATCTACTGTTAAGCTGAAACGACATCACTTCTTGTGGTTTTAGTTAGCTCGAGATCTGGTTTTCTTCTCTTGGCTTCTGAGCTTTTAGTGGAGAAACAAAAGGAAAATCAAAGTTGGAGATTATTGGATAATTACTAGCATGAAGGAGTTGAAGATTAAGAGAAGCAACTCTGAGGTCGGCGAGACGAAGACTGCGAGCTTGTTTGGCTGAAAATCCGGATTTGGTTGATGTGTGCCCTTTTTTTTCATTTCTGTGAGGAGAAGAAGAAATCTGGTTTTTAGATTCTGTAAAGATTTGGTTGGTGAATGGGCGGGAGGTGGAGGAAAACAGTTCAGAAAAAGTTATGCTTTTGGTGTCACCTGGTCATAATTACATTTGGGAATCTTGAAATCTTGGATCTTTGAAGAAACAAAGTTGATTTTTATTGTTTTTTTTTTGTTTTTGAGTTAAAAAATGAGAATGTCTACAGCTGGGTTTAATCCTCAATCTCATGAAGGTGTTATTCTGTTCCTTATTCTGATCTCTTTAAAAATGTAGAAAATTTCTTGGTTTGGATTTTTGTGGGGGATTTTAACTAATTTGTTTGTTTGAAACAAAAAGTTGCAGGAGAGAAAAGAGTTCTTAATTCTGAGCTCTGGCATGCTTGTGCTGGTCCTCTTGTCTCGTTACCTCCTCTTGGAAGCAGAGTTGTGTATTTCCCTCAAGGTCACAGTGAACAGGTTTTTGTCTCCTTCCTTCATGCTTTGGGTTCGAATTTATTCTTCTGGTTACGATTTCTTCTGAAAACATGTTGTGGCTTTCAGGTTGCTGCTTCGACCAACAAAGAAGTAGATGCTCATATACCAAACTACCCGAGCTTGCATCCGCAGCTTATCTGTCAGCTTCATAATGTCACAATGCATGTGAGGAACTTGTTTTATGAGAAACTTCTCCAAAGTGTTTATTCTGTTTGTGTGTTAATTAAGGTGACTCCTTTAATTTCAGGCTGATGTGGAGACTGATGAAGTCTATGCACAGATGACTTTGCAACCATTGAATGCAGTACGAGAACTTTACCTGCTGCAATCCACACTTAATGCGTTTTTTGTCGGTGTTGTGAACTTTTTTTTTGCTTGTGTTTTCTTGTTTGAATGTAGCAAGAGCAAAAAGATCCTTACCTTCCGGCGGAATTAGGTGTCCCGAGTAGACAGCCTACAAACTATTTCTGTAAAACTCTGACGGCTAGTGATACCAGCACTCATGGAGGTTTCTCTGTGCCTCGCCGAGCTGCTGAGAAAGTTTTCCCTCCCTTGGTAATTCATCTTCTTATTCATCTGAAGTTTGTTTATTTGAAACACAGATATTTCCTTCTTTTAAGCAGATGATGTTTTTTTTGTTCTTCAGGATTACTCGCAGCAGCCTCCAGCTCAGGAGTTGATGGCGAGAGATCTGCATGATAACGAATGGAAGTTCAGACATATTTTCCGAGGTTAGCTTTGTTTGAGATATTCCCATAGTAATAACTGAAGAAGAGAGAGGTTTAATTACTCTGTATTTGTTTCTACCTTTCAGGCCAACCCAAGAGACATCTCCTTACTACGGGTTGGAGCGTATTCGTGAGTGCTAAAAGGCTTGTTGCTGGAGACTCCGTGCTTTTCATCTGGTTTGAACCACTTCTTCAAAGTTTGTTTTTAATGATACTTGTGAATCTTGGAAGAGGCTCATGTCTTTTGTCGTTACCACCAGGAACGATAAGAACCAGTTACTTCTTGGTATAAGACGAGCCAACCGGCCTCAAACTGTCATGCCTTCTTCTGTTTTGTCAAGTGACAGTATGCATTTAGGCCTTCTCGCTGCTGCAGCCCATGCAGCTGCCACAAACAGTCGCTTCACCATCTTCTATAACCCAAGGTACTGTTCTCGATCCCAAATGAAAGCACCTTTGTGTAAATTCCTTACATTTTGTGATAAGAGAATTCCGGTCCTCAGGGCAAGTCCATCGGAGTTTGTAATACCCCTGGCTAAGTACGTGAAAGCGGTTTATCACACTCGCGTCTCAGTTGGCATGCGGTTTAGGATGCTTTTTGAAACCGAGGAATCAAGTGTTCGTCGGTAGGTCAACTATCAGAATGCCTACCTTTTTTACTATGCCTTTTTGCTGCTGAATCCTCAAGGATCTTTGTTTGTTGTCAGGTACATGGGTACAATAACAGGGATATGTGATCTAGATCCTGCTCGTTGGGCTAATTCTCATTGGCGGTCCGTCAAGGTTTAAAAGCCAAAGATTTAGTAGAAAGTCTTTGCTTTTCTCTGTATACATCTAATATCCATCATCTAATCAAAATGCAGGTTGGGTGGGACGAGTCTACTGCAGGAGAGAGGCAACCGAGAGTTTCCTTGTGGGAGATTGAGCCTTTAACGACATTCCCTATGTATCCGTCTCCTTTCCCTCTTAGGCTTAAACGTCCATGGCCTCCTGGTCTCCCATCTTTCCAGGGTATTGTAAATTTAAAGCTTCAAAATTCTATGAGAAGTCTTTTAATATTTATAAATCTTGGTTGTCTCTCTCTTTTTCGCAGGTCTTAAAGAGGACGATATGTGTATGAGTATGAGTTCGCCACTTATGTGGGACCGAGGACTCCAATCTCTAAACTTTCAAGGTATGGGAGTAAACCCGTGGATGCAGCCGAGACTTGATGCTTCGGGCTTGCTTGGCATGCAAAACGACGTTTACCAAGCAATGGCTGCAGCTGCACTCCAAGATATGAGAGGCATTGATCCTGCAAAAGCTGCTGCTTCGCTTCTTCAGTTCCAAAATCCCACGGGATACTCAATGCAATCTCCGTCCTTGGTGCAGCCACAGATACTACAGCAGCAACTCGCTCAGCAGCAGCAGCAACTCTCTCATCAGCAGCAGCAACAGCAACTCTCTCATCAGCAGCAGCAACAGCAACTCTCTCATCAGCAGCAGCAACAGCAACTCTGTCAGCAGCAGCAGCAGCAGCAACTCTGTCAGCAGCAGCAGCAGCAGCATGCGTATCTCGGCGTTCCTGAAACCCACCAGTCTCAATCACATACTCAATCTCAGTCAAACAATCTTCTTTCTCAGCAGCAGCAGCAGCAAGTAGTAGATGATAATAATCCATCTGCTTCCTGTGCTGCTGCTGTTTCGGCAATGTCTCACTTTGGTTCTGCTTCCCAGTCCAACACATCGCCACTCCAGTCCATCACTTCTCTGTGTCATCAACAAAGCCTCTCAGACACCAATGGAGGAAACAATCCTATTTCTCCACTCCACTCTCTTCTCAGTAACTTCTCTCCAGATGAGTCTTCTCAACTGCTCAACCTCACTAGAACAAACTCTGCAATGACTTCTTTTGGTTGGCCATCAAAGCGTCCTGCAGTTGATTCATCGTTCCAGCTATCTGGAGCAGGTAACAACAGCACTCAATCCGTAATGGAGCAATTGGTACAGTCCCACACAAGCAATGCTCCTCCAAACGCTGTCTCGTTGCCTCCATTCCCTGGTGGTAGAGAGTGTTCAATCGAACAAGAAGGAAGTGCTTCAGACCCACATAGCCATCTTCTCTTTGGAGTCAGCATAGATTCATCTTCTCTTTTGATGCCAAACGGAATGTCAAGCCTTAGAAGCATTAGCTTGGAAGACAGTGACCCCACGACCGTACCCTTCACATCATCTAATTTCAACAACGATTTCTCGGGTAATCTTGCAATAACAACTCCTTCTAGTTGTATAGATGAATCAGGTTTTCTACAATCCTCAGAAAACCTAGGTTCCGAGAACCAAGAATCTAATACCTTTGTGAAGGTAAAGTCAAGTTCGTTTTCCCTTCCCTAAAGTTTTATATTCTTGACACGCAAAGTGATGATAACACAGGAAATGCAAATGCAGGTGTACAAGTCAGGGTCTTTCGGAAGATCATTAGACATATCAAAGTTTAGCAGCTACCATGAGTTGCGAAGCGAGCTAGCTCGCATGTTTGGCCTCGAAGGCCAATTAGAAGACCCTGTGAGATCAGGCTGGCAGCTTGTATTTGTTGACCGAGAGAACGACGTTCTTCTTCTCGGCGATGACCCTTGGCCGTGAGTTCTTTTTTACTGTTCCCTTCATTCACTTCACACCTTATCTTGTAAACCATCTTTATCGATTAATCTTCACCATTTTCATGAACAGGGAGTTTGTGAGCAGTGTATGGTGCATTAAGATATTGTCACCACAAGAAGTGCAACAAATGGGAAAAAGAGGCCTTGAGCTTCTCAATTCCGCTCCATCATCCAACAATGTCGATAAGTTCCCGAGCAATGGGAACTGCGATGACTTTGGAAACCGGTCAGACCCAAGAAATCTCGGTAACGGTATTGCAACCGTTGGTGGTTCGTTCAGCTACTAGAGATTCAAGATACGTTTCGTCTTTGTGAGTTTAGTTGTTGATCATGTTAGTTTTAATTACTAGCAAAAATCTCTATTTTATTACTTATATATCAAAAAGGGAGCTTTGTCTTTGCCTTTGTACTAAAATACATTATCAATGTCGTAATACTGTAATTATAAGATCTCTTTGGTCTTTTTCTTATATGAACAATTTCTTTTACTAACTTGTTCAATCAATTTGATAGTGAAGTGTTATTTTGTAGCTATGTTAAAGACTTTCTCTGAACTAAGTGACCCACTTATAAGGTGACTTGGGTCCCAATCCATTAATTGGAAGTGAAAGCGTTTTGTGTTTTTGTTGTTGTGTTAAACACTCAAAAATTCCGACCCGCAATTTAAGGCTTTACCCTAAAATTAGATCTTGTTTTGCGTCAGCATAACTTTTATATCTTTCCACGTATCTTTCCTTTGTCCGTATGACACTTTTTACTTGCTATGTAAATTGATATAAACTATATACGACGGGAATTTTTTTGTTAAATTCTATAGGTTTACAACTTCAAATTAATTGTGAATTAGTGAATTGACCAATACCCTTTATATATTCTTTATGATCATTTTTAATTTTCGATGTTGGATAATATCTCCAATACGCCCCTTTAAGATGATGGTTCTTCTGACCATAAATCTTGAAACTTCGGCCAATGATCCGAAACGATAATGGATCGAGTTGGATCATTCAAATCAGACGTTGACACTATGTTAAATTTTATTGACTTCCAACTCAAAATCAGTTGACTTATATACTACTTATATATGATCTCTTTCAGAACCGACCTTGAAACACCTAAAAACATTTTGGGCTGAAAGCCAAAAAAAAAAAAAAGGCATATTAATGAACTAAAATAACTTTTTTAAATGGACTGAAAATAATATATTTTAAAATGGGTTGTAGGCGGTTACTTGAGTTCAAAGCCGACCTTGTTCCTTCCAATTTTCGATGTAAAATAACATAAAAACTTAAAAGTGAATTAGAAGAAAATGCAATTAAAACCCAACTCTTTACAACTTATAAATAAAAAGTTTTGGTAATCATGAAAGTTGATCAATCCAAAACTGTTATGAAAATTTTGAAAACATGTTGTATAATAGAGTCAAAGAAGTAACAAATCTGATAAAGAGATATTTGTAAGTTTATGGGTTTTGATGTGTGGTGTATGAATGTGATTCACATAACAAAAATCTTTAGTGGTGGAAGTAAGAAAAATGGGTTTGGAAAAGAATGGTGGGTGCATGTTGTAGGGACATTTTGAAAGATGACACAAGTTAGGGTACTTTTATGAGCCCTAATTAAATAGTGTATTGTGACCCATCATTTTGAAAGTTATCATCACCTTTTCTTCTTTTGAAAGTTATTATTTATTATCAATTATTAATTTTATTTGTTCATAGAATGTTTTAGCCATTCATTTAGAGATAAATAATAGATTCATATGTCTTCTCTAGAGTCTAGATTGATGTTAATTCTTATTACCAGTTTTCAATCTTATTGGTACTATTATTGTTCATGCCTTTTATTGTATACTTAAAGGAATTCTTGTTTGTTTTTAAGTTTCAAATTAAAGGAATAAAATTCTTTGTATTCACTAAAAACATTCATCAATCTGTTTTTTTTTTCTTCTTCTAATCGATGAGTATCTGGTTAATCTATTGAAGTAAGATATGAGAGCCTGAAATCTAGTATTTCATTGCAAACATTTCAAACTTTTGCATATTTTGTTAATAGAATGCATAAATACTGTATTTAGTAGTATACTAGTATGCATATTTCTAAATTGGTCTCATTAACCGTATTATATCCTAAACAGTAGATTGTACTCGTGGGAAATAAAATGAATATATAACCAAAATAGTGAATATGTAAATTGTTCGTGAGCGATTATTTTTTTAAAACGACGATAAGAAAACGTCAAATGTGATATTACTAATTGCCGAAGAGCTTTTTTCTAGAGTGTTTGATCGATAATAGCGCTATTTTCAAAGTTATTACCGATTATAGCGGTAAGAAGGAATATAGCAATTTCAAATTTGTGAGAATACAATTGTGCCCTTAACTTTTCTCTTTCATGGTTTCTCTTTCTTGGCTTTNTTTTTTTTTTTTTTTTTTTTATCTTTTTTAACTCAAAAACCAAAAAAAATTCTTATTATTCTGATACTCAGGTTGTACAATAGCTTGGATTCTGATAATGAGGCTGGACCTGCGAATTAGACATACTATGATTCTGCTTCCATGAATTCGAACCCCAACTCTGAGGGGTGAATTGCTCTAGTACACTTAATAAAAAGAAAAATTGCTTAATACATTTATCATGTGCTCAATAC
>OVAU01002514.1:2201-12399 GCA_900406315.1 Biscutella laevigata subsp. laevigata
AAACACATTCTTAAGCACCCTCTTAGAGGAGATTCATTTGCAAACTGTTCTGACCCTTGCCACTGGAAACCCAAGAACTTGTTAGAACACAAAAGACCAATTTTTGTTTTCTATATGTATAGAGAGTGTATAGTACGATCCAGACACGCTTATGTTTCCATGTTGAAGCTGTACTTGTTAACAACTACAACTTAAGGAGGATAAGTGCATAAGAGCATTTAGTNAACTACAACTTAAGGAGGATAAGTGCATAAGAGCATTTAGTGGTATGTATATATTACTCACAAATAACACTTCGTATAAAAAAAAAATATTTTTTTTATGAAACACACAGCAAAAATTAGAAATATCACACACATCTTTCGAACGACCACAAAGATAAAAACATAAAAAGAAACAAAGATATCACCTTGAAGAGGTCAAATTTTTCTATGTGATTACTGTTTTTTTTGTTGTTTTTTTTTTGTTTTTAAATTAATTATCTGTCAGATAGTTTTTATCTTCCGTTAAGGTTAGCAAACTGAGTAAACATGGCTGTTCCAGAGTGTTCATCCACGGCCTGAACATCGGTTGTGTCATTGTTCTCTTCATCCTTAGCAGAAAGCGGAACAGTAGCAGCTGCATTGGTGGTGGCTACGGGAGTGATGGGAGACGGAACAGTCGGCGGCACAGTGCTAGGTGTCTCTGCATTAGGATTACCATTCTCAGCCTCTTCGGCTTTGCCCTGAGTGAAAGCCTCTTGAAGCTGAAGAGCATATTCCAAGTTCCACAAAACATCTCCCATTGATGGTCTATCGACTCCGTAATCTTCCAAACACTTCTCTGCAGCTTCAGCAAACTTCTTCATTGATTCAGGATTAATCGTTCCAGCCAAATGAGGATCCATGATCTTTTCGAGCAGTCCTTTTTGCTTCCACTGCATCGCCCATTCAGCTAAGTTAACCTGTTCTCTTGGTAGTGAAGGGTTGATGGCTGGTCTAGCGCACAGAGCTTCTAGAAGAACGACACCAAAGGAATAAACATCAGATTTGTCGGTAAGTTGTTGTCTTCTGAAGTATTCAGGGTCTAAGTAACCGAAACTTCCTTTCACGGCTGTGCTGACATGGTTTTGTCCAAAGGCTACATCTTTAGAGAGTCCAAAGTCAGCGACTTTAGCAACTAAAGCATCGTCGAGGAGAATGTTGGTGGATTTAACATCACGGTGGATAATCCCTTGAGCTGTTCCTGTATGTAAGTAATGAAGCCCACGTGCAGATCCAATACAGATCTCAAGTCGTTGTTTCCAGGTTAGAGGAGGAAGGTTCTTTCCGTACAAGTGGTCCCTGAATGGACCGTTGGACATGAACTCATATACTAAGATCATCTCAGAGTTCTCGTCGCAGTAACCAATCAAGGAGACCAAGTGCCTGTGTCTGAGCTTAGAAAGCATCTGAATCTCTGTCTCAAACTCAGTGATTCCTTGCTCAGACTGTGGGTTACCTCGTTTTACAGCAACTTTGGTTCCATCGTCAATGGTACCAATGTAGACATTACCGAATCCTCCAACACCAATAATCTGAGATGCTTCAAAGTTATTTGTGGCTTCTTGAAGCTCTGAAAAGGAGAAATAGCGGCCGAGGCCCATAGTCGAGTTGTAGAAGCTGGATTTCTGAGAACCACCTTTGCTTGACATGAAAGTGCTGTCACCGGCGTGTATAGGTAGCAACCAAGAAGAGAAACTGTTTCTCTTCTGCCAATCTTGTGGCCTTTTCTTCCATCGATAAACCATGGCTCCGAGACCAATGAAAGCTCCAAACATCATCACAAACCCTGCGGTTGCAACCATACCATGTTTTCCCATCCTAGTGGTTCTACCATCAACTCCAAACTCTCCGTCAAGGCTGTTCACATCATTGCTCATCTTCAAAACTTCAACACCATTCAAAAGAGCGTTTTTGGTACCTGTATCTTCTCCCATGGGACCAATCTGGACTTGGAGCTCTGGGCTCATAAGTGTGGCGTTCACAACAATGTCTTTGTAGTAAGGAGCTGCTAGACCCCCAGCGACAGTGGACAAATCAAGCCCAGAAATGGCGGTTTTGCCATTAATGTACACATTGAAGTAGAGGTCATTGAGAGACTTGCTAACAATGTCACAAAAATGAAGCCGAATAAGGTAGTTAAATGATGGGTTAGAGGGAAAGTTCCAGGAGACATTGAAATTAGGATCTATGGTGTGAGAATTAGCCATTTCCGCAGCTGTTGCATAAACAGTCTGGGGAGCAATCAAAGGTGTAACTCCAGGCGGGTACTTGATTGCTGAGGGGGTTGTTGTAACGTCCTTAGCCAAGTTCTCATCTTTCAAAAACTCCTTATCCGGTATCCAAGTTCTTCCTAACGTGTCATTTTGAGGCAAGATCAAGGGACCACCGACATTGACTCTGTAAACAGACTGGTAGGCGTAGTCAGAGAGACCCGAAAAACCATTGACAGGTAAAAGGGAGGTGCCCGAATCAGAGATCAATTCATCAGGAGCTGACACGACTTCGATAGCGTTTATGAATGCGGCTGAGCTTTTCATAGGTCTGAACCTGAGGGAGAATTGAGCATCCGTAATATTGAGAACATACTCCTTCTGGATTGTGGCTTGATTATCCTTGTTGTTGGTGTTACTCATTTTGAAGTTATGAAGCAACATATATTTCTCCGTTAGAACAGAAAAGGTTGCCTGTTGGAGATCAAACTTGTCATTAGGGAAGGCCAAGAAATGGAGGCGAACCCAATGCCAGCCAGGTCTGGTCAAATGGAATTTGTAGATGGCTTCCTCACGGAAGATCCTTGCGGTTAGGTAAATAGGAGAAGCGACCTTGTCTGAAGGCGGGGCTGACACCTGAATATCTTCTTTTGCTTCTATGTATTGGACTGTCTCTTGGTCACTCTTAAATACTCTTCCATCTGGAGTTTTGGATGAAGATTTGCTTCCACAATCAATAAGGATATCATCTGCCGGTTTAAAACCGGCTGCAGGTCCCCCAGCAGCGCCAGCTACCACCGACGAAATTTGGCCTGAGAGGAAGAAGAAAATTGCCAATAGGAGAGCCATGGACTTTGGAGAAAATTCAGAGATGAGAATCGTGCATATGTTTGGTTTCTTTCTTGTCTCCATCCCTCCTGGGTGGGAAGGAGAGAGAAAAGAGAGAAGGATGAGGAAGAATTAGAAAGAACGAGGAAGTTTGTTGAATAGCTTGTGGTCGAAGAAAAGAGGGAGAAAAAAGGTCATGAAAGAGAGAAAGGGTTAGCTGTTATGTGTGGCCAGTTTTTGGAGTAGGCTGTAATTTGGTGGAGGATATGACCATTCATGATATTCGATGGTCTATTTTTAGACCATTGCTAATTTTGTTATCTTGTCAATTTAGACACAGCCAAAAATAATTATGGTTCCCTATCTCAAGAGAACAAAAAACTCGAACTGTAAGTTCTAATCAGAATCATAAAGTCAAAATCGTTTTTTTTTTTATCAAAGAAGAAAAGTGATCCCTAATGATCATCCAGAAGCGCGAAAGTTATAAAGAAATAATAGGTAGGAGCAAAATACCAGATAACGCTTTTCAGTGCCACTCAAGTGACTCCAGAGCTTGCTGATGAATGTGTAAATCTCCTGCTGCAACTACATCAAAGCCTGTGACATATAAAAAAGTAGATGAGGATGATGCTTAATAGTTCGACATTCAAGGGTTGTGTGATATTTTGTTTCGATGAGTTTGTAACTTAAAGCAAGAAACAGAGTTGTTTTGGGAATATTGAACCTACTTGTAGCAACTGCACTGGATGAAGCTTCCCATAGAAGTGGGTTACCGTTCCAATTGGTTATGGTTCCTCCTGCGCCTTCTATTACAGGCACCAGGGCAAGGAAATCATATGGCTGGTGAAGAATAACAACGACTTCAATTAATATGATGTGAACGGTACTTGAGGCACTTACTTATGACAAGAGACTACAGTGGTATCATTATGTAAGAGAAAGTTTACCTTTAGACCGGATTCAACTACAAGATCGACAAACCCAGAAGCCAGGAGAGCGTAAGCATAACAATCACAACCGTATAATGACATCTTCACCTGTTACAGTAAAATTTAACACGCTAGAAGGAGAACTTGACATTCACTTGTGAACAACATTGAAATGGAAAGAACAAAAAAGGGGAGGGATTCAGAGGGACCCATACGAAAACCAACGGGATATCAAACTCAGTTGAGGTACTGATTGTTGTGGGATGTGTTATTCTACATCACTTCAAATTCTCATAAGGAGGTTTTATCTAGGTGGAGAAACAATCCCAATTTACCTAAATTCCATGTCAAAAGTATATTAAAAATAGATAAGGACCTTGTCTCTGACTCGAGCGTATGCCTTTTCGGCCTCTCCACTGAAAAGATGTGGGCTAGTGGTGTATCTGGACAGTCAAAATATGAGAAGAGAATAGAGTGATATCCAAGAGGATGGTCACGAGGATGACATTTTCCTTCTTGAAACAGGAAACTTAAAGCTGACTACGGAAATAATGCTACTGTTGCTCGATAGACGCAACACTTACAAGTATGCTTGTGATAATTTTTGGCAAGGTCTTGTTGAGATATCCTCCCCGTTTAATTTAGTTCTTCTTCCACTCATTCCTATCCATCTCTCTTTTAGAATAGGCTGGTCAATCAGACCTAGAATCTGAAGGGAAAGCAATGTCAGTTAGTAAGCTCAAATGCACTTGTTTAGAACCTTAAACGTTCTTAGACACTATCAGAAATTTGGCATGGTGAACTGCTCTACAATTAACACAAAACAGTATATCCTAGACAATATGAATCCCCAATCTGATTATTGAAAACAACAGAGACGAGTTTCTTACCGGTTTACCTTTGTAGAGCAGAGCTATCAACGTACCAAACACGGGTTTCCCTGAGACGAAGCAAGTGACAGCACAAACAAAATGCTCAAACTCTGGATAAGGTAATAAAAATGACAGAAAATGGGAAAAAAGAGAGTGGCACCTGTGATAAAGCTTTTTGTTCCGTCGATTGGGTCTAAAATCCAAACAAAGTCTGCAGAATCCTCTTTGCATCTCCAACCCTTCTCCTCACCATATCTACAGTTTCATCTTTAACGATGTGAATAAATGAACAGGTCTACTGAGGATTATGCAATAAACGTGTCTTTATCTGGAAGAACAATGTGGTTTAACGAAGCAGAGTTGAAGCGTGATCGCCTCTTTACTCAAGAGAAACTCACATGGCATGAGAAGGGAAATTCTGGAATATAATGGATACCATTGCCTCCTCAGCCATTTGATCGGCGATCGTAACAGGACCTACCGAAATCAGAAAGTCAAATGAGTGAAAGGTTCTTGATACTTTAGCCGAAGAGTGTCACTCATCCACCAACTTAACAATCAGAATTTTGATTTCGGTCTGAGTTGTTCGCGTGATCAGAAAAAGCTATAAATTCCCCTAAAAACACTTACTTGGAGCTCAATCAGAGACCCAGTACGTAGAAGTGAATAGGTATAATCAACCAATCTAGACTTACTCATATCATCTTTATCGACAATGTCAAATTTCTTCCGGAAGTATTTTCTGATAACCTCGCCGGAAGCGTCAGCCAGTTCATTTCCCACTGCAGAACATCGATCCAGAAATTCTTCGCTTATGTCAGGCCGTTTCGAGTTCAAAGCCATGGCCAAGGAAATCCGGCTGCGGGAGACCAGAACAGTACTTGGGGTTGAAGATAGAAAGGATAGTCGATTGCTTCCAGAAGAAGAGAGATGAAAAGAGCAAGTCGGAAACCGCAACACCGGAGATGGCGGCGGAGTCAAACCGAATGACTTGCACAAGAAATGCGACTGAGCTAACATTTGCTACGAGAGGGAANATCGCTTATGTCAGGCCGTTTCGAGTTCAAAGCCATGGCCAAGGAAATCCGGCTGCGGGAGACCAGAACAGTACTTGGGGTTGAAGATAGAAAGGATAATCGATTGCTTCCAGAAGAAGAGAGATGAAAAGAGCAAGTCGGAAACCGCAACACCGGAGATGGCGGCGGAGTCAAACCGAATGACTTACACAAGAAATGCGACTGAGCTAACATTTGCTACGAGAGGGAAATAGACGGAAACAGTTTTGTGAGACATGAACCACGGAATGGTTTAAATAGAGATGATGATTATTATGCAATCTCCCAAACTCGGTTCGGTTCGTTATTCGCATTTCACAATTTACACAGTTAACAGTCTTACAGATATACCACCACGATTGTGATTACAGGTAAAGTCATTATCATATATANTCAAACTCGGTTCGGTTCGTTATTCGCATTTCACAATTTACACAGTTACAGTCTTACAGATATACCACCACGATTGTGATTACAGGTAAAGTCATTATCATATATAACTCTTCTTCTCGTGATTAACCGATTCTGATCTTGATCCTCCTGTTACGGTCGCAGTTGGCTTCGAATTGGTTTCATCCATTGGATCATTTTTCCTCCCTGCTCCTTCACAGTTTTCCTCCGTCTACATATAAATTGTACTTGTAAGCTTACAACTAAGAGGATAATAAGCCTCGTTGGCTTGAAAATGTAGTATCATATAGACACATAGCTCCTGTTTTGTAGTTTTATGTAAGAGACATGTAGATAATCTTTACCGAGTTGGAGGAGGAATTGCCAAACCAGCGAAGATCATGGTGTTCTAGAGGGTTGTGACTGTGAGACACGGAGATAGGTTGTGCGTGGTGTGGAGTATTAGTGGTGGTGATTGGGGCTGTGATTGGATGCGGACCGGTGTAGCTACTCTCCTTAAGGTGAGGAACGGTGGTTGCGACACCTGTAAGCTGCAATGCGTTACCATATTCGTCCACTAGCTGAGCTGGCTTGCCGTGTTCGTCCGTGAGATACATCGGGTTTCCTTGTTCGTCTCTGAGATCCGCCATCGTTTTGCCAATACGAACTCTCAATCAAACGTCGTTGGTAACTACTTAAAGCGTCTGAATGAATAGTATTTAACCGTGTCTGTAATATAGTGATGTGCATGGTTCTGCCACGTGCCCACTAACGAATGAAAGTGCATAGAGTATTGTCACGTAAGCACTTATGTGTAGCCTGCTTGATCATTGTCCAATGATCTCAAAAGCTTGTAAATCTGTATATATATTATAGAAACAGCAATAGGAAGGGGGAAACAAATCGATATTTACATGAAGAAGTTTAATTGTGGTAAAGCTGGAAGATATACCCAATCCAATGTTTTCAGAATCCAATTCTGATCTATGCACAGCCACAATAGTTAATAGACTAATGATCCAATGTTGTTTCTTATCCCAACTTTGTATTCTAACTTTTAAACTTTACATGTGTGAAAATCTAATAATCGATCATTATACCAATGGTTGAGACAAATTTTGTTGAGTATTGTGAGGAATGTGACAACAAATGGCCTGTTTTTCACTGAATGGTACCGCGTCCGCGTGCGTTGGGTTTTGTGCTTCGGACAGAATCTGTAACAACCACAATTATTGTCCTAATTGTAATTCATTGATTTGAGTCATGAGCTAAGTATATGTGAGAGAGAGAGAGAGAGGCTTACAAGTTCAGATTTTGCTAGATTTGGTCCAGAAGAAACCTTTCTTTCTGACAGGAAGATTCTCTTGGGGAGATTTACCGCTGGACCCGAAAGAGAAGTGTCGAGCCAAGAAAGGCTTAGTGGGATAGCTTTTGACACTCGAACTCGAAACCAGTTTAGGGTTCTTGCCTGCTGCTGCTGCTGTCCTGTTGATGTGATCAAACATTACAAAATCGTCGCAACCAAAATCACTGTCCAAAACTCGGTTTCTGATTCTTTTGTTGCGTATAGCTTTCAAATCCTTCTCTATTTGCAACGCTTTCTCTGACAGCTTAGCCGTTTTCTTCTCTCCCATCGTACAGATTGGGCATGAAGGGTCGAATTTATTGACTTCCTGCGTCATCTGCTCTAAACAATCACCGTGATAGACATGCCCACAAGCTAGAATTGCAGATACAGACAGCTCGTTGGTCAAAAAGATATTTTGGCTGCTCCACAAGGATTTCTCCGACAAGGGTCTAGAGCAAGCACCACACATATGCTGCTGATGATTGGGCATTCGGTTGCCCTGATGGTCTATCTTGTCATGTTGAAGCCTGAAGCAATCATTGTCATAAGACAAAGGCTCCTCGCTGCAAGGGGATGGCATCATTTCAGAAAAGGCTTGCAGTGACCAACCTTCAGATGTGCCACACTGAGAAGAATCATATCTCATAGGAGTTCCCTGCCTCTCTTCAGTTGCTGAGCTTCTACTTAGCGAGTTCCCTCCATCGATTCCACTATCTGAGACTTGCTCTGGAAGAAAAGGGCGGCGCTGCTGTGTCAGTTGAAGTGTCGATGAACTTGCAGGGTGCAAGTAGCTCTGGGACGAAAGTGGTGACGTTGTGAAAGATGATGGTTGTGAAGCCAGCGGCAGAGATATTTGCGTCGGAGATGGATATGATGGTGCTACAGAGTCTGCTAAATCATTTTCTTTCTGTACAATAAATAGAAATAAGAACGAGAGGTCATGCATCAACAAAAAAGTATAATTCCAAAGATACGAGAGAACTGAGCTACTTGTGAAATGCGCTTTACCTGTTCGAAGACTGTATCTATGGAAGGATTTCTTGGAAAAGATAGATCTGCCACAATATTCAAGAACATCATGATAGATTCTGATCAAGGCAGATGCAAAAGCAAACCAAGAAGCCAAGAGACAAATGCTATCAATAAACACAACCACGAGATTTGCTTATCATGACTAGAGAGATATTGAAAGTTTCTGTAAACATAAATCTAAAAGTCGCAAGTGGGCAACACCAAGTTACACGTGTTTCTCTCATGTTTACAAGTTCCACTACCACTAAAAAGCTTAGCCAGAGAGAATACGATGCTGAAATTATTTACCTGAGGCGGGAGATTTCTGCAATGGTTGTGTCCGAAAACTGTCCAAAGGGGACCCTTCAGATGATACAAATGCAGATTCAAACTTGATCTCAGAGCCATCATTCCGACTAATCCCATCAGATAGCCAACTGAGAGAGGTATCTTCCCCAGCTACACGTCCTCTATTATCCCACCGGAAACTCCAAGTTGGAGAATGCCTGACGTTGCTCCTTTGAAAATTCTCACCAGCTGAGGAATTAGGCACCACCATTTTGTCTCGAGCAGCAACGCAACAAGCACTCCCCATGACTCAAACTTGTGCACTCGTTTAAATTATTTGGCGAATGGGACCTCAGTAGAACACAGCAAAACAATCTTTATGGCAGCAACCTTAACAGCCCAAAAAAAAATAAAAAGCATTTTAAGAAACGAAGATTCATGGATTTAATCTTCATCAAAAGCTGAGCAAAATAGAAATTCAGTGAGACAATCAAATCATCACAGAGAAAGAGAACTCCAAAACAAGCACAATAGGAATATCCCAATGGATAAGATCTCCAAGAGTTCACTAGGCATCGCTCAAATAACAAAGCAACAGTTGGAAGAAAGAACTTCGGGCGCAGCGGAAACATAGAAAAGGAATCATACCGATCTATCTACTTCTCACACGGGTTTCTAGATCACTGAACAGACCATGACTATTTTCACTAACAAAATNTGGGAAACATAGAAAAGGAATCATACCGATCTATCTACTTCTCACACGGGTTTCTAGATCACTGAACAGACCATGACTATTTTCACTAACAAAATCCAAATTAAGAAAAGGAAACAAACCGAAGAACATAGTAATTAAAGTATAAATAGAATCAAAACAGATCCGAGATATTACCCAAATGAAAACCCTAAAATCAATACCCGAAAAAAGAATTACGAAATAACCAAAAGATAACCAAAAAAAAATAGATGCAAAGAGAGTCACGAACATGGAACCTGCTCACAGAAGTCCCCAAACGTCGCCGGAGAAGAGGAATACGCCACTTCCACGGTGAGAGAGAACGGTGGGTCTGTTAGAGTAAGAAAGGGAGAAAAAAGGAAGAAGCACTGAGAGGCTTTGCTTTGTTCCTTCTCTCGTTTTAGAGAGAGAAGAGACGAGAGGGAAAGAGACGAATACAAGTCTTTTCAACGATTTACTTCACGCCGTCAGGATCCGATATGTAAAACTAAAACCGTACCAAATAGTA